>JARYHS010004478.1:0-39629 GCA_031002005.1 Vandiemenella viatica
AAGCTGATACATTACTCCTTATAATCTTACTTCATTTATCAATTTTGGTTAGATATCCAGGGTGATAAATGGCTCGAGATACAAAAAACGCATTTTAGAAAAATTAACATTTTTTGCCTTTAAGGGTCGAATTACGAAAAATTCCTTTCATAAAATAATGTTACCGCGGCGGAGACATTATTCTTTAATATGGTACCTCATTTATCTATATCGGTTAGATGTTAAGGAGATAAATCGCTCGTTACACAAAAATGTGTTATAGAAAAATTCATACTTTTTCCTTTTAAGGGTTGAATTCCAGAAACATTCTTTCTTAAAATATGATGTCACAAAGTTGAGACATTACTCCTCATAATCCTACTTCATTTATAAATCGCTCGTGACACAAAATCGAATTGCAAAAATATTGATACTTTTGCCCTTTAAGGGTCGATGTTGTTGTTGTTGTTGTTGTTATTTGGGTTTTAGGGCGTGTCGACGACGGGGTCATTAGCGCCCTAGCAACAACCAGGCGTGACAACATGGCAGAATTGCCGTCTCTGTGGCCGACTGTAAAGGGGTCGTCCACAGAGACAGCACAATAAAATACTAACATACTAACTAAAATACCGTCTGCGTGGCCGACTGTAAAGAGATCGGCCACACAGACGGCAACTTAAAATATAAAACTGAGACAAAGCAATAAAATATAAAAATGCATACATTAACTGGTTGGCTAAAAAAAGGGCCAACCAGTTTAAAAAACAAGTTAGCTGGTTGGCTGTAAAAGGGCCAGCCATTTAAGCATTGTCACAAGTAAAAAAGTACTTGGATTGGTGGTTGTAAATGGCCACCAATCCAATCTAAAACCTAGGCCGATCTGCCCAAAATTTTTGGGACAAGACCGGCCAAGCAACAAACAATTTAAAACCTTAGCCACATTGTCACAGTCATCGTTTAAAATAAGGCTAAGCCAACGTCTGCCCTTAAATCTAAAAACAGTACACATTCAGTTAAAATGTGGCGTCACATTCCGGTGGGTCCTCCCGGTGGAGAAGAAAGCTGTGCATGAGAGGACAGTGCCCTATACGGAGGCGAGTAAGGAGAACCTCATCCCTCCTCGCCCGTTGGAAGGAGCTGCTCCACGGCTGAACGGTCGGTTTGACCAGCCGAGTTTGTTATGCTCAACTTCCAGCCACTGCATCTGCCAAACATCAGAAACTAATCTCTTCACCGCCGAGGCAAGGTCTGACTTTGGGACCAGGTTCAAAGTCGGTTCTGACCTTGTCGCAGGCTAACTTGGCAGCTACATCAACTGCCTCGTTCCCCATGATTCCCACATGGCCCGGTACCAGCAGAATAATACCTCCTTTCCACCAGATTGGAGGGAATGGAGGGCGTCCTGGATGTCCTGGACTAGACGATCTGCTGGATACATATTCCCTATGGCCTGAATACAGCTGAGGGAATCACAGCAATATGATGAACAATTTATCGCGCATTACTTTCATATGCTGGAGCAACTTCAACACGGCATAGCATTCGGCGGTGTAAACACTGCACCTGCTGTCTAGTTTGAATGTGTAAGTCGCTCGAGGGAACCACTATGGAGCAACCAACTCCGTTAGACTGCTTAGACCCATCCGCATATACCGGGGTAAACCATGTGATAGTGATTTAAAATATCTCTAAATATATGAATAAAACACTGTCAGCGGTATGCAGTTTATTACACCGAGACAGGTCTAAAATTGTTCTGGGTCTCTTTAAAAGCCGGGGAGGAGATTTACTCAACCCTGGTGATAAAAAGAGGGTGTTTCGAAAACATATTCTTCTAAAAACAGCCTTTGTACAGTAGCTAACGGTCCTGGTCGCTCTATGCCGATTGGCATAAAGCCGTTCGTAATTTGGGTTCTTTACTACGTCATACACGGTACTGCCAGGTGTTTAGGCAATATGTGTATAGTGTCGCACCATGAGGAGATGCCAGAGGATAAAAAGCGGCGGCTCGCCTGACTCAGCACAGTTGCTGGGAACCGGCCTGGTGCGGTAAGCACCCGTGGCAAGCCAAATTCCTGCATGGTGGACACTATCCAGTATCCGTAGATAACTGTCCCATGCCGAACCGTATACTATGGAACCGTACTGCTAAACGCGACCGTACAAAGGCTCTATAAAATTGAAGCAGGCAGGAGCGATCAGCGCCCATGACCTGCCACATAAACATTTTAAGACTTTTAAGTGCTCTGGCTTTCACATCTTTAGATGTGGAAGCCAAGTTAGCCTACTGTCTAAGATGAGGACCCAGAAACCGAACAGAATCAGTAAAACTTAAAATTGTGTTCCTCAAGGTAAGGTGAGGCTCAGCTAAAAGACTTCTGCTACGAGTAAAAAGTACACACCGGGTTTTCCTCGGCAGAGAAATCAAAAACCGGTGTGCACTGACCATTCATCCAGCCTGTTCAGCACGAGTTGCAGCTGCCACTCTGCGCTTCTCAGGCTGGACGATACAATAAAATTAAAAAATCGTCCACATATAAGGAGAACTGAATTGGACTCCTTATAACCATAGAGATACTGTTGATTGCGATAGCAAATAGAGTCACGCTTAAAACTGACCCCTGAGGAACACCGTTTTCCTGAATAAAAAGATCAGACACTTCACTACCGACTCGGTACCTGGAAGCAACGACCAGATAAAAATGATTTTAAAAACGGGGCAAGGTTACCCCTAAAACCCCATTCGTGTAACTGTTTTAAAATAACATGCCGCCAGGTAGTATCGTAGGCCTTTTCAAGATCAAAAAAAACACCCACAAGGTGTTGGCTCCGGATAAACGCATCCTGTATTGCCGCCCTCCAGGAGGATCAGGTTGTCCAAGGTGGAACGTGACTTCCTGAATCGACCCTGGAAGCGGCTCCAGCAGATTACGGGATTCAAGACACCAGACGAGGCAGCGATTGACCATCCTCTCCAGTGTCTTACCCACGCAGCTTGTAAGGGCGATGCTACGATAGCTACCTGGCAGCAATTTGTCCTTACCAGGCTTAAAATAGGGATAAGCGTTGCTTCTTTCCACGAGTCGGGGAAGTGTCCTCCGGTCCATATCTGATTAAAAATATCTAAAAGGTACTCCTTAGCATCTTTACTAAGATGGCCTCAGCATCTGGTACTGGATCAAATCAGGCCCTGGAGCAGTGTCGTTTGCGCTGTTTAACGCTGACTCCAGCTCCCAAGATGTAAATGGGCAGTTGTAGGCCTCTGTATTCGACGAATCGAAGCACAGCGGGCACCCCTCGGCAGCGACTCATCGTCGCTGAAACCGAGGGTCAAAGTTAGCAGACGATGTGATGGCTGCGAAATTCTCTGCCATCAGCTGCGCTATGCTTCGGTCGTCGGTAATTATATGTCCATAATCCAGTAACCCAGATACTGGTGCGCGGGAGTACCTTCCAGATATACGGCAAATGGACTCCCATACTTTCGACGAAGGTGTGGAACGATTTATAGTGCTCAAAAAGTTCTGCCATGACCTCTTCTTGCTCTCCTTAATAACTCGACGCACCTTAGCTCTGGCAATACGGAACGCTGCTAGGTTGTCAGATGTTGGGCACAACCTAAAACGACGCAACGCCCGTCGGCGATCTTGGATGGCGGAACGACATTCTTCGTTCCATCAGGGGACGGGCGTCCTTCGCAGCGTTCCGGAGCTCTTCGGCATGGAAACGTCAGCTGCACGGTGAATCACTTCTGTCAAGTGATTCACCTTCTCCTGTATACTGCCACAGGGTTGCAGTTGTACAGAGCGGCAGTAGAGCTGCCAATCTGCACAACTGATGTTCCATTTGCGTCGGTTATTTCCTCTTCCATGTTCACACTCGACGTGTATCCAAATTGGGAAGTGGTCGCTACCATGTAGGTCGTGATCCACCTCCCACTGCACGGAGTCCGCGATTGAGGGGGAACACAAGGAAAGGTCAATGGCAGAAGACATACCGGTAGCAGTGGTGAAATGAGTCATTTGCCCTGTATTCAGGATACAAATTTCCTCCTACTCTATCAATCTACCAACCACTCGGCCCCTGGGGCAATCGGTGGTGGAACCCCACAACGCACTGTGGGCGTTGAAATCTCCCGAAAGGAGAAAGGGCCGAGTGAGTTGTCGTACAATGCCAACCAGGTCGTCATAGCCGACTGACACACTCGGTGGCAGATAGACAGAGCATACGGTCAGTTGGATTGGACCCTGTATTTTCACCGCTAGTGCTTGTAGATCAGAGGTGAGAGCAATAGGTTCGGAGTGGACAGTGTTTCGAACAAACACAGCCACTCCCCCCTTCGCTCGATCACCCTCGGTATCGTCCTTTCTATAGATGTCATACCCTCTTAGCACAGGTTTTTGAAAGGTCTAAAATGTGTCTCCTGCAGACAGAGACACAATGGATTAGACCGTGCTAAGAGGTGGACTTCCTCTTTGTGAGCCTGAAAGCCGTTTACGTTCCACTGGAGTATGGGAGCCATTCTACCTATTTAAAACCACCCGCCCCGGGTCGGGTGGGTCAGTGTCTGATTCCTGCTGAGGAACGGGACCAGGATCTTCGTCCACCAGCATAACGTCATCTTCGGGGTCCGAAGACGACTTTTGTTGTAAGGCCTCGGCGTCTTGCGGATCTTTCTTCCACCGAGGCGTTGTCCCCCTCCTCCCCACGCTAGTTGGGGAACTTGGAGGAGAAGTAGAGGGGGACTTCAAGAACATTGTGGGGTCCGTGTGTTTAAACTTCGGACCCCGAACTTTCTGCACTAACTGCCATCCGCTTCCGGCAGATGGCGTTGCTGCTGCTACTACTTCCGCTGCCGATGCAGCTTTTGCATTGGGTGCTGCTTCTGCTGTTGCAGAGGCACCCACGGCTGCAGCTACTGGAGCGGATGGCCGTGCTTTGGCTGGTGGACTTGATGACCCTGCTGCTGTAGTGGTCGGGTTAGCAGAAGCGCTACTACCGACGACCGCAGTCCTTGGTGTTAGGACCTTAGTGGGCTGCGCACCACACTTGCACTGGCACGAGCATGTCTTCAACTCCTGTACCTTCTTTTCTTCAACGTACACTCGACACTCCCTGCTCCAGGCTGGATGTGACCCGGAGCAGTTAATGCACACCTGTGGGAGGGTGCAACTTGCACCCGGTTCATGAGCCGATTTTCCACATTTCCCACAAGTGGCGTTGCCTTTACAGTTCGCCATCGTATGCCCGAACCGCTGGCACTTAAAGCAGCGCATCGGGTCGAACATTCAGATTTAAATATCCAGCTTTAATGGATTTCGGCAATGTCGGAGTGTCGAACGTCAGGACGAAGGTGGCAGTCTTCTCAAGATTGCCTTTAACCCTTCGTTTGATCTGCCTAACCTCGACCACATTATCTGATGCCCACTCCTTAAGGAGTTCCTCGGACTCTATATCTATTAAATCTCCGCATTTCACTGCGAACTCCCCGAGCTTCTCACACTTAAGGAGTGAAAGAGCCTGCTTGTGGTTAGATGTTTCCAGAAGCAGGGTCCCATTCCTCAGCTTTTTGACACTCTTTAAACTTCCCGCTATTCCCTCCAATCCTTTGTTTATATAAAACGGAGAGACCTTCTCAAAGGATCCCTCCGTTCTTGCCATTATTACAAAGGCGTTGTCTATAAGACAAACCCTTCCGTTACAGTTGTCTTGTTCCGGAGGAGGGCTGTCAACCCTCGCCCGCTTGTTGGAACTGGGTGTATTTTTTTTAACCTGCAGCACACCCGGACCGCAGGGGTTTTGTTTTTGTTTGTGAGGAATTTTTTGTCCCACCAGCAGAAACATGTTATACAGGAATGCTAATACAACAGGGGTGCGTACGTGCCCCTGAGGTTGCATGTTAGCGGGTGGTTTGCCTCACCACTCATCCACCTCCTCAGCACGTGTCCGACCTTGAGGTTGAGGGTTTTTTTATAGAGGTTTGTTCCGTCCTCGCGATCCGGGCGATGAATCCAAGATCCCCGTTCTCCTAGGCACACAACTTTCCACCGCCACGCCCTACGGTGGTCATTGAAGCATGGTAGGTGTTTACGGTGTGGGAAACTTGCGGCGCTCACAAGTTTCCAGCTCGGGCACCGCGGGTTCGCCAAACCCGTACCTGGCACTTGCGTACCAGGCCCCTGCCAGGCCACTGCGGGGTTTTTAGGGGTCGAATTCCGAAAAATTTCTGCCTTAGTATATGACATCACTAAAGCGGAGATTTTAATCTTTAAAATGATACTTCATTAAAAGATTTCAGATAGGTATCCAGGGAGATAAATGACTTGTAATACAGAAAACAGCATTTTAGAAATATTGACATTTTCGCCCTTTAAGGGTCAAATTCCGAAAACTTCATTTTTTAAAATATGATGTGACCAAAGTGATGACCATAAGCTTTAAAATGACACCTCCTTCATTGATTTCGGTTAAGTATGAAGGAAGATACAGGCTTGTGACAAAAAAAAAAAAAAAATACCTTATAGAAATAATATATATGATTTAATTTCCGTGTGGTGATACAAATCTCTGAAGTAGAGGATTAACCCAAATGTTTGAATTTTTACAGCGACAATCAACAACAATCTATCTTCAAAAACTTAATTACCAGACAAATGCTAAAACTTTTTACTAAAACCATTATATATGCAGAATCGTCTTGATTAGGGCTGTCTACTGATATAAATTTCAAATTAATATTCCTTTTAATTAAAAAGTTCATTATTTTTTCTTAATTAAAATCACTAATTAAACCTTGCTGGTGATAAAAGATCAGTTGTCGCTTTACATGATTTAAAGATATTCCAAATCATAGAATTTTACTATTCTGATCGCGTGTTTCAAAACATGAACAAACCAGAATATCTCTTAAAATAAACGTTTCTCTATAGGATAAATACACTTTAAAATTATTTTTATGGCGAATTGTAACTGTAGGAACGATTACAGGGAAATTCCTTAAAGTTGAAAACTACTCTTCTAGAAATTTCGAAGTCCAACATAAGCAACTTTACAATCGATCTATAGAACATTTTACTACTAGGGAAACTAGAATTTGCCAAAATTCTAAGGTGCTTACACTCAACTGTACCGAATCTACCTGCGGAAATTGCAAACAAAATTGAGAGCTTGCTTGTGCTGATGGTACAGCTAATTGTAGAACAAATGTATGCACCCTTGGAATTATTCACCAAGCAGCTTCAATCTTGTTTTCATGTGTTTTAGAAACATCTAGTAGTGAAATTAGGGTCTACCACAAACGAAATTTCTGACACACAGTCCACTCCTGGGGAATACAAACAGAATGGCCTAAAAAAAGAAAGCAAGAAACAGAGTATAGACCAGATTCAGATTGAGCTCATGACTGAAGATTGAGGTGTGGAAAATTTGGAGGCAACGGCCATGAAATTATACGAAACAAGTGAGGTTTTGAAAGCCAAATTTGAAGTCTATAACTGGCTTAATGCAGTAGATGCAATAGCAATAGCTAACCTAAGAGCAGAGCAGTTAGCTTTAAATATTGCTTACAGCTACCTCCAAAATGAAGTGAGGTTATCAAGGCGGAAACAAGCTCACTGGAAAATCTATGTCCTAAGACACACACGGATCTGACCATCACGAACCACATGGTGCATACTGATATTCTACTTACAAAATCTGGCATGCATAGGAAAATTAACCCATCTTAGGAAGTTTTTTTTTTTTTTTTTTTTTTTTTTTTTGTAAAGGCATTTCCAGAGACAGCGAAAACACTGGTTTTCCAGCAGGCACTTGATAAAGCATTTGAGCATTTTTTGACAACTCAATAAGATTGGTGCCGACCAGAAAAAGCACTTTCAAAAACAGTTGCCATACGGCGATCACTACAAGAATGAGGGCAGAGGAGACAGGCATCATGATATTAGATTTTGAGTTAATGCAATATTGCAAGCACCTATCAGGATGCATTACCATGGCTAAGGCAGTCCCATAATGTTACAAGAATTAAGGACAAACTTACAGAAGCCAGAGAAAATTCTCAGAATCCTTAAATTGGCACCAAGGGTTATCGACCGGCAGGCGAGACTTTCGCCTCTCACCCACCTGCGTCTTTAAAGGGTCACAACACTGCCACTTACTATTTGCCAACTGGTAACTTTGATTTTGCCAATGTAAATGTTTGAAGAAATAATGGATATCACCAGCTGAAGAAAAGGAAAGAGGAAGGAAACTTTACAAAGAGCCTGTATGCTGAACAAACTAATATTTCAGGGATGTCAAACTCAGCAGTCAAGATGCCATGATATCATGCTGGAATGGTCTATGTAATTTTGGTGAAGGGTTTGCACTGATAGTCATATCAGGATCGATAGGTTTAGGGAATAAGTTAGGGACAATTACATCCATTGACACTTGAATATGAAGAAGACTGACGTGTTGTCTTTATTGTGAATACCCTGATAGAGGTGGATTATAACTGGCAAGGCCCAGGTCCGCCCGTTGAAGGATGAGCCGTGTTGTGCTATGATAAAGTTCAAGTTGCTCACTAGTGCAATAATTCCAGGCAGCCTACGCATTGATTGACGCAACACCAGTTTTATTAGCCACTAGAACAATCTGAGACCAGTCTTGCTGGGCAATGGACTATGTGTTAAAGCCAAACAAAATGGAGTGGCAAGAAGAAGAAAGCAGATAATTAGTGTGGTTAAAATGGGATTGACTATTTGTTTTAAAATTAATTGACAGGCATGCTCAGCTTTGAGTGTGTAATGTAAAGCCTTCTGTGTTGACACATCAATGATGCCGACAATCATTCATGGCTTGCCGTGCTGATGTGCCCTTCAACATTCTTGTGACTGACAGAGATAGAGGTTTCCTTTTGAACATTAAGTGAAGTGGGAGAAAGTTAACGGTGGTTGGATAATTATGCATTCTTATGCATTTTTTTTTTCTTTTTTCTTTTTGTGTGTGGAAACATTTAGACTAAGAATTAGTGAATAGTTTATTTCAGCTTATTATGATTTGTTTGATAACTTGTTCTGTTAGAAAACTCATTTGGTCTTTGAAATGTTGTCTGCTTGTAAACAAGTGTGGATGTAACAGAAACATCAAACTTTGAAAAACTATAAGTGAAAAATAAAATATAAGAAATATACAAATAAAAGAAATACAAATCGTATAGATAATAAGTGCTGGGTCTGTTGGGAGGAATTTACTTAAGAGTGAAGCCTGGAGGATGTCTGGTGTCCAGGATATTCTGATAGGCTAGTTACCATCTACATAGTTCAGAGAAGGTTGTGTTAACAGGGAAAACTCTGAGCGCCCTAACTGAGAAACAGATGTTAAAATTATTCAGTTTATGGGAACTGGCATGTTTTGCAAGTGTATGGAGCTCATTGTTAGTATATACTGTCTGCCTGTGGCCATTCATTCTGATAGCAAGTGGGTTAGTAGAGAGGTGGAGCAATGTAGGCATGTAAGTTGATATATGCATGACAACACACCTTGTATATTTGATTTATATATGCATCCTCACTCAGGTATTATGATGGTCTACCACCTTCAATGATAATGTACTGTCAACAGTATTGATCCAATATTTGAGCTTCCCTCGCCCCCTCCTACACTTCCATCTGCGCCGGCCACACCAATCACCAGCTGGTCATCTCCGTGTACACGCCTGACTCCGCCTAGTGTCTCACTTCTACACGAATAAGGCTGTATGCCGAAATATTGCACTTCTCTTGTGTCTTTTTATTTGTGTTCATCATTCCCAGCCGCCTTCATCTGTGGTAAGTGTTGGGTCATATTTCCCTATCCTTCTTTATATTTATATATATAATAACAATGAAAAAAGACGCTAAGTAGCGGAAAGGAATCAAATTAGGATAGGGAAATGAGCCACCACTTACCTTTAGATGATGGATGTGGGGCTTGAACACACAGAAAAGACACAAACACAAATTATAAAGAAATTTTCGGGAAAAAAAGGGTTTTTTTCCCGAAAATTTCTTTATATTTGTGTTTGTGTCTTTTCTGTGTGTTCGCGCCCCACATCCATCATCTAAAGGTAAGTGGTGGCTCATTTCCCTATCCTAATTGGATTCCTATATATATATATACATACTAGCTAATACCCGTGACATCATACGTGTGGGTTAAGAATTTCGTTGCCAAAAGTGGAGATAGAAAGCTGTTGGTAACGTAGAATTGGTCCCAAACAACACAACATAATATGAAAGGAAAGCCATCACTTTATCATTCTACCGTCGAATCTGTCTCATGAAGAGAAACAATTTCCAACATATTTAAAAACAGAAAAACAAAAGAAGGTATATGAGCATCCGATTCTTGGGTTCTAATAACTTTAGCTGCTCATGTTCTGCTAGAGCTATATCTTAGGCCAGTTTATGCCATCAAGGCATGTCAAAAAAGAAGGCAAAATAAACTGGTACCAGAAATATTTAAGCAGACACAAAATAATAGTACAGAGAAAATCGACATCTATACTAAATAATACGTTTTATCTCTAAATGAAATTTATTAACAAATCATACATTAACATAATGTGCGAGAAGCACAGCTTGAGCATCCAACGTAACATTACAGACTAACATACACATCTGTCTCTCTGTCACCATTTGATAAGTTCTGAAAATTTCATGACTACAACTATTATTCATACCGAAAAAAATGTCCTGTGCCCTTCCTACAGATACAAAGTATTTCCTTGTCAAATTCCATCAATATTGGTATAGGCATTTAGTCATCAAAATGTAACAAAAAGACAGAGACTTACTTCCGCATTTATAGTATTATTAGTGCAGATCACAAACACACTGACTGCGAGAGTAACAACCCCTGAGCGATCAATATAATGTGAAAAAGTGTACACCTACAGCATTGCTACACTATATGCGATTTGCCTCACATTGCACCCCTAAATTTGTGCTATCTACAGTTTAACATGCAATCCGAACAACCGGCAGTCCAGGATTGACAAATACAATCAAAAACAATTTTTTAAATGGTGATTTGAACTGGAGACTAGGCTCTAAACATCAGTAAGCAAGCGCTTTAACCACTGATCTACCAGACTGCTATATGGGAAGGTAGTACAGAGGCCTATAAATCCTACGCATCTGTCTATTCCCATGCAGTAATTTTTCAAAATTATATAACAACATGTAATATTATTCAGAAAAAAAATATGCTACGTCCATCCTAATGCTATACAGCATCTCCTCATAAAATTTGATCACAATCAGATTAGCCGTTTAGCCCAAGAAACGTAACAAACAGAGACAGATAGACAGAGCTAATTTCGCATTTATAATATTAGTATAGATACACAGCACACTTATAAAAATGATAATACACAAAAAATTCAAGAAATTTGGTAATGTCGTTAACATAAACTCATATGGCGTGCAATAGACTGTAGCATAAAGAAACTGAAACACCACGCAATCTACTGGATGGTTACCCAACCTAGAGTAACCAAGTGTTATGTAGATAAATTAACACATCTGTTAGAAACTTATGGAACTATAATAACAATTTCATGTCGTCGTAATGACTTGGCTCCGTACTCCACCCGTCATAGTCACCTTAACCTAGCCAGCCAATCCTGCTGGGTATAGATGACCAATAGTTCAACGTGGAATCTGATCCATGGTACCATCCTGACGTACTTCGCATTATGCAGCAAGCTGTGTGCCAGAGGTGAAAGCCAGGTTAAGTAACTATGAAAATCCCCACCATGACAGGGATTCAAACCGGGGATTCGATCTCCAGTCAGACACCTCAACCACCAGAACGCTCAAACTTCAGGAACTTAAAAATAATTACACACCATTGTTCTACGTCAAACATTTAATGAACATGTAATTTGCAATAATAAATATTAATGACAATAATCGAGATAAAAACTATCCTATCTTTTAAGTTGGATCAAATTACACACAGTAAGCCAAATTTCATCAAAATCGGTTAAGTATTTTCGGACAAACATCATGATGTGAGATTTTTATATATAAGATATAATAAGAATGAGCAGTAAAATGCTTTAAGGCAATAAAACTAAGGAAGGACAGGGAAATATGGTCCAACACTTACCAAAGATGAAGGCGGCTTGGAATGACGAACACAAAAAAGCAAACACAAGAGAAGCACAATATTTTGTAAAACAGCCTTATTCGTGCAGAATCTCGTGCACAGTCTCTGTATACACATCTGACTCCACCTGGTGTCTCACTTCTGCACGAATAAGGATGTATGCTGAAATATTGTGCTTCTCTTGTGTTTGTTTTTTGTGTTCGTCGTCCCAGCCGCCTTCTTCCATGGTAAGTGTTGGGTCATATTTCCCTATCCTTTCTTAGTTTTATTTCCTTGGAGCATTTTCCTGCTCATTGTTATTATTTATATGTATAATTACAAATTAAGTATTTTTTCTGAATCCCCCCACCATCATATTAAATAGTAATTTTCTGGTAATCATATACAAGTCTTTGGGTTCGAACATCAACTGAATTGCTTTAAAAATTTTCATCATCACACACGAATAAATTCTGCCAAAATATCATAAATTGTATTCATATTTTTACTGCTGCCATCCACTTCGTTCATATAATAGTTCTATTTTCCATATTGCCTTGAAGCATTTTTATCACACATTAGCCAGTGACTTCATTCACATGGAATTTGAGATTTGTACTGTTAAGTCACTGATGAATTTCCAAAGAAATTTGGCTGCTTATGAAAAAGCAGCACTGTTCTTTCCTCTTCCCTCATCTTTTGAATGTAGATTGTATGCAAATATTTTAAACACATTTGTGGGCACACTTGTTTCTACCAACCCTTGAAGCTGATACTCATTTGGAAGATTTTAAGCTTGTAGATGACCCACAAACATGCTTCAATATTGATCACATGGCTTCTAAGTGAGTAATATTTGAAGTAGTTCTGTAAGGAGTATTTAAAAACATAAACTATGGTATAAAATCCCTAACTGAATCACAAAGCTGATACTTATAAGCACTGCCACCACATATACAGTGCTTATTATGATAAACATTTTGACCATGAGATGGATTGTGCCAATGAATAGTACATTGATAGATGCCAATATGAAACAATGAAACCAGCACACCATTTTCTATTTATTGGTATGTCGAGAGAACATCAAAACACAATGTAATCTATCACTAACTTGATATAAGTTATCAGAATTTATAGTTTGGTTGTAATGGTTTATAAATAGTACAGAAATTACAGTTTTGGCCACTTTACCATAGATGAAATATGCTAACATCTTACCTGATGACAGAAGGCAACACCATTGAATTGCATCATTAATTGTGATGGAGCACATGCTCGAGTGGCAATTACCCTAGTCATCTAAGTACCGTTTTTTAAAGTATTTTTAATAACTATCTTATATACGTTGAGTGTTAAAATTCCTATCCCGTCTACTGTTACAATTTACAAATTTTAATTTTTAAATCCTTGCAATGCCTTTGGCAAATTATTCATCATTTCCCTTGGTCATTTATTCCAATCCCCCACACCATTACCGACACATTTTCCCATTCCTTTTTACATGAATTCAAATGCCAGCTTATTCCCACTGTCATATTTTCCCTTTCAAGCACTATACTTTATTTTTAAACATTATGCCAATATATTTACACATCAAGCCTTCAGCAGACAATTCTGCCCCCACCCTAGAATCATAAACAACCTACAGTTTTTTAGCCATGTACCTAACAAGCAGACTCTTCCTGGCTTCTATTTTCATTCCATGTTGATTTACACAGATAAATATTCTATCCATGTCATCCTGCAGCTATTCACAATCTTCTCCCATTTTGATTCTATTATGCACCATTATGTCATCTGCAAAAAAAACTTCAATTTTGACGGTAAACCATCAACACAATCATTTATTAGAATGATGAATAGCAATGGCCCCAATGGTCCTATGGCACTCCCATATTCACCTCCACATTTTTTGATAATGCATTCCCTACTCTAGCACATTGTAGTGATCTAGGCCAGGGGTCTCCAAACTACGGCCCGCGGGCCACATCCGGCCCGCGGACAGATTTTGTCTGGTCCACAGAGAGCTAGCATACTTGAAAACCTTTTAGAGGACAAATTTTTTATAGCAAATTAAATTTAGTTTACTGAAGTATTCTAATTTTATGTTGGTTTTGGCCCTCGGAACTTACTGGAGTAATCAGTATGGCCCTAAGGCTGGAAAGTTTGGAGACCCCTGATCTAGGCGATCACTTGCCCAAATACTTCAAATTAATTTCTCAAGTCGGTATCCGGGGCGGGCGAGCATGAAAAAGTTAAGCAATAGAGCTATGACCTGAGAAGTAGCACGCATATCAGCAAGCCAGTTGCCAAGCGCCTGCCTTTATTGCAAGCTGGTAAAGTGACTTCATACAACAGGTTAGTGAGGAGTATTGCCCTCTCCACACAGTGATGATAGGAAGGGGGAATAACTATTTAAACCCTGGGGGCAGGGGTCTGTCTGTCTCTCTCCGAAAGTCTGTCTACGAAAGTCTTTCAACGTACCACATCGACGCCGTAGGCGTCTACGCCGGCGCCGCCGGGGCGGCGGTTGCAGAGAAGAAGATGGCTGTCGTCTACTACTAAGGTGGGCTCTGCTGTGATAGTTGGGTGTGGACAGTTAAAGAGTAAAGAATCATTGGGTCATATCCATTTGGGCATAGTCTTCAGGGAGATTATCAATAGTCCATTTAGTTTGGGCTGCGAGGCGCCCATCAGTTACATGCTCGCCCAATCCTTGGCCCTATCTAAAATGTTTTGTTCCAAAGCCAATGCAACATTGTAAATATTCACCTATGTCACCAGTCATTGCTCATGTGAATAAATAGGTAAATGCCGTTTACCGTAATTTATCCTAGCTTCCTCAGCCATTCCACTGTTATTATCTGAATGTACTGAGCATAATAACCTGTCAGGTGTTGCAGTAGGAACCTATGACGAATATTCATATCAGAACTATGGTCGATCTCCTATGGTCGACCCTTATCCACGGCTCCAGTGGAAGTTACCCTGTCTGCTCTTATCAATCAGCTTTCAGGGTCACTACAACATTACTTTCTGCTTTTTAAGAATTCCTCTATCCAGTAGGTGTCTTTTTCATCCATTCCAATAGTTTTTAACTTATTTAGAATCATTTTATGGTGCCTTAGAATGAGCTAGTGCTACCTTATCAATTTGGCTTTTCTAGTCCAATTCATCCAAAATATTTTGCATATTGAATCCCCCCCTCCCCCCCCCCCCAAAAAAACTGAAAGTGACATCAAGATCCTTGCCTATAGCCATGTGGTCGATTTGAAAACAAATTTCTTTCCTCACAGGCACTTTCTGATGTAGTTGTATATCGATCTCTCCATCATTCTGCCTATCACAGGTGTCAAACTAATTGGCCTGTAGTTCTTAACTCTACTTTTCACCCCTCCTTTATAAACTTATATAGTGATTGAGGTCGATAACTTGCCTAAAAATATGGAATTTCTCACGTTAGTATCCAGGGCCAGCTATCATTAAATAGTTAAGCAATAGTAGAGTGCATTACCTAGAGAAGTAGCAAGCTGATCAGCAAGTCGCCAGTTGCCAAGCACCAGTAATTACAGCAAGCTGGTAAAATGACTTGACGCAGCAGGTTAACGAGGAGTATTGCCCTCTTCACAAAATGGTAATAGGAAGGTGAACAATCTATTTAAAACCTGGGGGCAGCCACAGCGGGGGCTATCTGTCTGCCTGGCTGTTTCAAAGTACCACATCGACAAAGAGGGTGACACCGTCGGCGCCGCTGGGCAGCGGTCACAGAAAAGAAGATGATGCCAGACATCTAATACAAAACAGGGCTCTACTGTGATAGTGGGATGTGGACAGTCCAATGGTCAATCACTTGGTCATCGTCATGTTGGTATAGTCTTGCACAGATGTTACCAATACTCCAGTTAGTTTGGGCAGTGAGGGGCCCATAAGTTACATGCTCGCCCTTGTCATTTGCCATGTCTCTAACATTCCTGTTAAATACTTGACCATTTTATCATGAAGCCAAATAATCATTGTACATATTTAAGTATGCTATCAATCAATTCTCATGTAAATAAATGTGTAAATATGTAATTGTTGTTTACGGTAATTTATCACAGCATTCTCAGCTATTTCACTGTTAATAACTGAATGTACTGAGCCATAAAACCTGTTAAGGTGTTGAAGTAGGGACCTATTACAAACATTCACATCAGAACCAAGGTAGACTTCTATACTCAACCATTATCCCAGGCTTTAGAAGAAGTTTACCCTGTCCGTTCTTGTTGATCGGCTGACAGGTCACTACAAGAAGGGTGAATTATGGTATCAGGTGTGGGATGCACTTGCACGAGGACACACATTTTTCATCCTATGTAGGTTCATTATGTCAGTTCAGGGTTTCTGTCCCTGGCCAGCACTGTATCAAACAGATGACATGGGTTGGGTGCAGATATGGAAGAATAAACGTCAATATAATGCACATCCACTATCCAGTATCCAACAGAAGATGTCATTCGAGGAGATGGTCCAGTAACAGTAGCAGCCAGCAAGCTAGTTGTCAACACAAGCCCCCGCTGAAACAGCGGAAATCATCGAGTGTGCAGTTTTATCAAGCAAGCTTAAGGAGGCCATAAGATGGAAGTGTCACAAGCAATAGTCAAAAAAATAAATCAAGATACAAGTAACAATGCCATTAAGCAACCCGATTGTTTAAACTATGAATATGCCCTTATAGTCATACTGTCAGAATTTAAATCACAAGGGTAAATGCAGCAGTATTAACTTTTAGAAGATGTGTAACGCTATTGATTAAAGGTCAACTCTATGAAATTAGTTGTGTAAAGAAGTTGAATTTACTGTTAGAGTCTACCTTCAACTGCCAGAATTATAAGTTATAAATATAGGATTATGAGAAAATCAAATAAAGGGAAAACAGGAAAATGCTACAATTGTAAAGAAAATTTTGTTAAATATGTCCAGACATGAAACTGTATAGTGTTTGTAACTGCTCGAGGAGCAGAAATAAATGTGAAAATGTAGTTTTGTCCAAAGTAATGCCATTAAGACATAGACTACGCAAAATTGTTTGACTTTTTCTGATTAAACACGCGAATATTTGAGTAAACCAGTGTCATGACAGTATCATGTAATTAAAGTAGTAGTTTTAAAACAGAAAATGTACGTATTCTGCAATCCTGAATGATAGCACACCGACACAAACGACCTAAAGCTAACCAAAACCCTGTTTTTCTCACCCAGTTTTTCCCTGGCCTGGAATCGCTAAACATAATTCTTCGTCTGGGGTATGACTTTCTTAGATCCTTTCCTGAAATGGGCCGCATTCTTCCCACTATCCTTCCCACCACACCCCGAGTCACCTTCAGCAGACCGCCTAATCTAAAAAAACATTCTGGTAAATAAATATCAACCTTCTGATGCTCCTAAACTACTGTTTGGATCCTTCCCTTGTAAAAGACACGTTGCAAAACTTGTGGTATACATCCACCTATGACTACCTATAGCAACCCTACTACTGGTGAAACCTACCGCATAATAGATCGTGATACCTGTACAACCACCAATCTCATTTAACAGCTTACCTGCCTCCACTGTCCAAGTTCCTACATTGGCCTGACCTCAAACTCATTATCCATCAGAAAGAATGGTCACAGACAAACAGTTTACTCCCAAAACGTGGACCTCCCTGTTGCTTACCATGCTAGTACTCACAACACCTGCGACCTTAATAACTGCTTCACAGTCAGAACCATTAGAGTACTTCCAGACACTACCTCCCAATCTGAACTCCATAGGTGGGAATTGGCATATCAACACATCCTGCAGACTAGACATCCCCCAGGCCATAATTTCTGTTAAAAGAATTGTACAAGAAGAAAAGGAGAAAAGCTGGGATGATTTTACATCTAAACTAGAAGAGGATAGTAAAGGGAATATGAAAATGTTATATGGAATTGTAAAACACAAAAGATCGGATAAGGAAACAATTACAGCAATAGAGACAGCTGATGGAAATATAGTTCGCAATATAAGAAGTATCAGGGAAGCCATGAAACAATATTTTGACAAACTACTAAATGGACCTAATGGGATAAACGATGAAGAAACAAGTCAGAGAATAATAGATGAAGGCACCCCAATAACTTGGTTAGAGGTCGAGAGAGCTCTCCATAAGATGAAAAGTGGCAAGTCAGCAGGAGCTGACGAAGTTACAGCCGACATGATTAAAGCTGCCGGTCCACCAGGGATACAATGGCTGTATAGAGTCCTCAGAGCAATATGGAATGATAACCAAATACCAGAAGACTGGACGAAAGGGGTGATAATTCCTATATTCAAGAAAGGGAACAGAAGGAAAAGTGAAAACTATAGAGGTATTACCCTCCTATCCCACGGCCTCAAAATTATGGAAAAGATAGTTGAAGCCAGAGTACGAACAATATTAGAGCCCGTCTTAGAAGAGGAACAACATGGGTTTAGGGCTGGAAGAAGCACAACAGATCTAATATTTGCCTTGAGAATGCTGGTGGAAAAATATTGGGAAAGAGGGAAAAACCTAATTATTGTGTTTATGGACCTAGAAAAGGCATACGATAATGTTCCTAGACCAACTATCTGGAAAAGTCTAAGAAAACTTGAAATACCAGAGTACCTCATAAGAAAGATCCAAATGCTGTACAATAACTGCAAGAGCTGTGTCAATGTTGGGGATGGTTACTCTGAATGGTTTAGTACAACCAAAGGAGTACAACAAGGAAGTGCCCTTTCACCCCTTCTGTTCATAGCGGTGATGGATAACATCTTAAAAGAACTAAAAAGAACATTCAATAGAGATCTACAGGCACTGGTGTTTGCAGATGATGTAGCAGTATGGGATGAAACAGAAGAAGGAATACAAAACAAATTGAAGATGTGGAATGATAAGTTTGAAGAATATGGAATGAAATTGAATCCAAAAAAAAACTGTAGCACTAAAAATAAGCCGAAAGAATACAGACTGTCATATAAAATTAAAAGACCACGAAGTTGAAGTTGTTGACCAATTCAGCTACCTGGGGAGCATAATTGCCAATAATGGTAGAAGTGATTTAGAAATAGTGAGTAGAGTAACCAAAGGAGCCAACTTCTACAGTACTGTGCGAGGCTTACTATGGGACATGAAGGTTCCCAGAAGAGCAAAAATTGTCTTGTACAAATCATATCTCATTCCTATTCTCACATATGCTTTGGAAACATGCACACTAACATCAAGGGACCTTAGCAAGATCCAAGCATGTGAAATGAAGTTTCTTAGAACAGCCCTCCAGAAAACTAGACTTGACCGCATAAAGAATGATGAAATTAGATCAAACCTAGAGCTAAGGGAATCCATGGAAGAGAGACTTAGGTCATCTAGACTTCGATGGTTTGGGCATGTGAAGAGAATGACTAGCAAAAGACTGCCAAAAACTTATTTGGAAAAAAGGATACTGGGCAAAAGACCAGTGGGAAGACCAAGAAGAAGATGGACAGACCAACTGAAGGAGGATGTAGAGAGAAGAGGCTGGAATTGGGAGTACATCACAGACAGAGAAACCTTTCTGGATAGGAAAAGGTGGAAAACAATCGTCTATAATAACCAAGGCTCGTAAACCACACCCGGGAAACTGGAGATGGTCCTCAACGATAATGATAATGATGATGATGATGATATTCCATCCTCACCCTATACACCCACCACTGGCCAGTACAATAGTTTCATATGTTTTTCAAAAATTTTCAATTAAATTTTTATTTATTTATTTATACCTTTTATAACTACTATTTTTTCAACCATTTTAATCTTTCTTATACTCGTGGTTATATTATCGTTGCTCCCCTCCACCACCTCCGACTGTCTATTGCGTTCTATGAGTGGCTGCGTCCAACGCAAGTCTTGCGCAAGCCAGCCACCTCTCTGTTTACTTGAAATAGGGATTTTCGCCCGAAATATCGTTTTTTCTTTGTTTGTATGTTGTTTTGTGTTGCTGTTACCCTCCTCCCTTCAACTTTGGTGAGTGTTGGGTGTATTTTCCTTTATTTTCGATGTAAATATTGCCTTGCGGCATTTCTTTCCTTTCATTGTTACCTATATTAAGATTATTATAGCTACAGAAGAACTGTTAGAAACAGTAAGCTTCATAAAACAATGTTCACATCAGTGAGTAACAGGAAGTGTACAAAGAAATTTATGTAACCGGTGGTTAGAATGACTATTGCAGAAGTATGAGGACCCTGACAAATTAAAGCATACTAGCAGTTATCTGTGATTTCCTCTATTTGAAATGTGTAAGAGCGTAAGAGTTTCTTTAGTCACAGAAATAAACAACACATCAGAGTGGAACTAAAACTCAGAAGGAATATATAACTGAAGTAAAAATCATCGCATTAATTAATCATAGGAAATGAACACATGATCGTAAGTTAAATGAATTATATGGTGGTCAAATAAAGACTTTCAATTGCAATGTAATACAAATGAATACATCAATTGAGAAATTTGATATTAAAGCACTTAATATAGAGAAATTTACAAGAGATAAAATTACAGAAGTGTATGGAGTGAAGAATTAAGAAATTGTAAATTATAGAAACACAATGTATCATTTTTCGTAACCATAATAATAATAGAAATGTATTCATCTATTGTAAAGACTTATGTACGCTAGTTATATAGGTAAATGGTCATGATCAGGCAGACGACTTGGATACAGTAATCTAGACAGTGAAAAAGTTATAAGTGAAACTTCAAAATAAGGTGGAACAATGATTTAAGAGATCAAGAATTGGAAATATGGGGCAATACGAAAGAGTGTATATGTATTAAATGTATTATCAATAAATTAAAAGGGAGTTCAACATGGAACTATGCAAATACAGGGCTGTAAAATAAATTAAAACAAGTTACACAGAGTGGCTGTAAAATAATAATGAATAAGAAAGAGTATTCAGAAAAATTGTACAGGGCGTTCGCCGGGAAACGCAACCCACTGTTAGCGCTACAAGGAAGAAACTGCTCCCGGCGAGCGAGCGCTCATCTTCCGGCATTGTTCGACCGTCGGCCGCGGACTATTTCATAATAATTATGCTTCATAAACTTCATAAACTTGTATGTGCTAAGCAATTAAATGTGACGTAACTCATTAGCTTACCTTATAAAAGATGCTGGAAGTGTTGACCCTCTTGTGTAATGCACATTTCACATCTTCTGAACATTTTTCGAGACACACGCTGCCCTAACTGACTTAATGATTTTTTGGGTGACTGTTCTAGTCGAAAAGCGATATCGTCAATTTTCTCCTCTGTGAGAATACGGTTGACCGACAGTCTCTTTTTGTTAAAAAATGAACCCGTTTCTCTTACTTTTTTAACCAGACGCAGAATTGTTGATTTAGCTGGCAGTAAAGCGCCAGGAAATTCGCGACGAAATTTACTGCGACACTTTTTAAACGACTTCTTCTTCATATATGTATCGTAGAGAAATATTCTTTGCTGCAAACTGTAACGTACCATAATTTTACTCACACTCAAACACGGTACAGATTAGTAAGAGTATGAAGCCCCAAACCAGCCAAACCGCGAAGAAACGTTTATTCACAACACTGATTAATAAGAGACTGAAGTCACAAACTAGCTACAATGCAAAGAAACCGTTCTTAACAATTTAAGGGTCCCAATATACTGCGTCACTGCACTGTTGGGGCAGCGGAGGTGTTAAACAGTGCGGGGATTCACGGTGCCGTGTGGCGGGAGCTGCTGGCGCGACTGACCGAGCAAGTTGCCGACGGCAACAGACTGGGAGGGTAGCGTTTTCCGGCGAACGCCCTGTAATTAGTTTTAAGGAAAACCTGTAATTAGATTTTAACTAATTTTGTAAACTACATTTACAAAACACATCCAATGTTGAAATTTGACATGGTGCAAGGGGGAATGTGTAGTGAACAAGGTCGATCACTTGTTGAAAAAGCTGGTATTTCTCAAGTTGGTACCCAGGGCAGGCGAGAATGAAATAGTTAAGCAATAGTAGAGGTATATGGCCTGGAGAAGTAGCATGCTGATCAGCAAGTTGCCTATTGTCAAACACCAGTAATTTCTGAAAGCTGGTAAAATAACTTCACACAGCAGGTTAGCGAATAGTATTGCCCTCACCATACACAGTCGTAATAAGAAGGGGGAAAATCTATTTAAAACCCACAGCACGGGCTGTCTGTATGTGTGCCTGGCTTTTCAAAGTGTCATACCAATGCAGAGAACATCGCCACTGGCGGTTGCAGACCTGAATATAATACCTGACGTCTAATACAAAGGTGGGCACTACTGTGATAGTAGGATGTGGCCAGTCCAACAGTCAATTACTTGGTCATCCTCATGTGGGTATAGTTTTGCACAGATGTTACGAACACTCCAGTTAGTTTGGGCTGAGAGGTTCCCCTAAGTTCCAAGCTCGCCCTTGTCATTTGTCATGTCTCTAATATGCCACTTAAATAATTGACCATTTTATCACGAAGCCAAATAATCATTGTACATATTCAAGTATGCTATCCATCAATTCTCATGTAAATAAATGTGTAAATATGTAATTGCTGTTTACCATAATTAATCCAAGCATCCTCAGCCATTCCACTATTAATATCTGAACGCACCGAACCATAAAACCTGTTAGGTGTTGTAGTAGGGACCTATGATGAACTTTCACATCAGAACAATGGTCCATTTCTATGCTCGAGCCTTATTCATGGCTCCAGTAGAAGTTTACCTTGTCCGCTCTCGTCGATCAGCTAACAAGGTCTATCACTCTTTTCCATTACTCTGAAAAGTAGTAAGACTCAAGCACAGCTTCATTAAAATCTATCCATTGGTTTTTGCATAACGTACAAACATACAGACAAAACTTCTAAATTTTAGAGTTTTTGCATCTCTGTCATTAATATACCCTGTGCAATTACTCGTTTGAAATAAATTTCATATACAGACACACTATTCCTACAATTTTATTATGTGGTATAGATATAAATCTTTCTATATATATAATAACAATGAAATAAAGACGCTAAGTAGCGGAAAGGAATCAAATTAGGATAGGGAAATGAGCCACCACTTACCTTTAGATGATGGAAGTGGGGCGCGAACACACAGAAAAGACACAAACACAAATAATAAAGAAATTTTCGGGAAAAAACCCTTCTTCAACAAGAGAACATTATGAGAGGTGGGTGCACCCGGAGACTGCCTCACGGAAAAACCGCCAGTCGAGAAAATGGTGGGGGTAAATTCAAACATCGGAAAAGTAGAGGGGCAGTGAGTCAGAGCTCATACCTGAGCAAAAATTAATATCCAAACTAATTTCTGGTTGGTGGGAAGATCAAAATATAATATATATTGAAAAAAATTAATATATTATACAAATATATATATATATATATATATATATATATATAATAATAATAATATTTATGAAGTAAACATCACCTCAGGTTAGTGGTGGTTCAACATAGGTAGTGGAAAGGAGAGGGATATATATATATATATATATAATAACAATGAAAAAAAGACGCTAAGTAGCGGAAAGGAATCAAATTAGGATAGGGAAATGAGCCACCACTTACCTTTAGATGATGGATGTGGGGCGCGAACACACAGAAAAGACACAAACACAAATAATAAAGTAATTTTCGGGAAAAAACCCTTCTTCAACAAGAGAACATTATGAGAGGTGGGTGCACCCGGAGACTGCCTCACGGAAAGACCGCCGGTCGACAAAATGGTGGGGGTAAATTCAAACAACGGAAAAGTAGAGGTGCAGTGAATCAGAGCTCATACCCGAGCAAAAATTAATATCCAAACTAATTTCTGGTTGGTAGGAAGATCAAAATATTATATATATTGAAATTTTTTTTATATATATTGAAAAAATTAAAATATTATACAAATAAATATATATAAAATAATAATAATTATGAATTAAACATCACCTCAGGTTAGTGGTGGTTCAATATAGGTAGTGGAAAGGAGAGGGAGAAAGAAAAAAAAGGTGACCGGGTATTATCTTAGGTTGAGACCAGGTGGTATATATATATATATATATATATATATATATATATATATATATATATATAAAAATGAACGGGTATTATCTTAAGTTGAGACCGGGTGGTTGCCTTGTGCCAAGTTTGTACTGGTAGGCAAGTTCCCACCTTCTGAGTTCAGAGAAACTGCTGCTATTAGGGAGAACTCTGATCGCACGGACTGTGTAACAAGAGTTGAAATTATTCAAGTCGTGGGTTATGGCATGGGCAGCAACTGGGTGCTTTGGGTTCTGTGTGAACACCGTCTGACGGTGGCCATTCATTCTTATGGAGAGTGCATTTGTGGTCAAACCTATATATGAAGCCAGGCAGTGGTTGCATGTTAGCTGGTATATTACATGCGTGGTTTCACAGGTGGCGTGTCCTATGATAGGGAAGCTTTCCCCTGTGACCGGGTTGATGAAAGTGGTGGAAGCATGGTGTATGTCACACATATTGCAGCGTGGTCTATTACATGGGAAAGAGCCTTGGGGTTGACTGTTAGGAAGAGGAAGACTGTGTTTGTGGACTAGAAGTTCGCTGAGGTTAGGAGGTCTGCTGAAACAAGTTCTAGGAGGGGCAGGGAGGATTTTAGGAAGAATGGATCTCATTTCAGGGCATGTTTGTAAGAAATCATAGCCCTGCCGGAGGACTCTGTTGATGGATTCGAGGCCTGGGTAGTACTGTGTGACCAAGACTGGATTGTGGTTGGTTTTTGCGGGTTTGGGATGATTGATTGGCTGATTCAGTTGTGATGTAGCACGTGAAAGCTGTTTGTTAACCAAAGCTGGAGGGTAGTTGCGAGATATTAATACTTCTGAAATACTGTTTGAATAATCCATGAGCGACTGTTGGTTAGAGCATATGCGACTACCTCGAATGCCAAGACTATAGGGGAGTGAACGTTTGGTGTGGTATGGGTGGCAACTGTCGAAATGGAGATACTGTTGAAGATTGGTTGGTTTGATGTGAACTGAAGAGTTGAGATAGCCATTGGATAGGGACAAATCGACATCCAAGAATGTGGCCTGGGTGTGGGAGTAGGACCAAGTGAATTTCAGCATGCTAAAGTTATTGAGATGGTTCAGGAAATTTAGCAGTTCATTTTCTCCATGTGTCCAAATCATAAATATGTCATCAATGAAACGAAGCCAAATGAGGGGTTTGAGAGGGAATTCCTCCAGAAATGTCTGTTCCAGCCGGCCCATGAACAGATTAGCATAAGAGGGGGCCATGCGGGTACCCATGGCAGTTCCGCAGGTTTGGTGATAGATGTTACCTTCGAAGGAGAAGTAGTTATTATTAAGGATAAGGTGGGCTAATTTGATGAGGAAGGATGTCATGGGAAGGCTGATGGGAGGGCGCTGGTCCAGAAAGTGTTCCATGGCCCTGAGGCCATGCCAGTGTGGAATGTTTGTATACAAGGACGTGATGTCAATGGTAACCAGTATTGAGTCGGAAGGAAGAGGTGTGGGTAAGGTAGAAAGCCGGAAGAGAAAGTGCTGGGTGTCCTTTATATGAGAAGGGAGCTGATTAACAATGGGCTGTAGGTACTGGTCAACCAAGGCAGAGATGCACTCAGTTGGTGATCCGTAGGCTGCAACGATAGGGCGTCCTGGATTGCCAGGTTTATGGATTTTGGGCAATAGATAAAGGGTGGGTGTACGTGGATTTTGAATAGTGAGAAGCGAAATGGATTGTGGGGTGAGACCTTGGAGAGGTCCACTAAACTGTACATATTCTTGTATTTTTTTGTTGACAGCAGGAGTTGGATCTTCCGATAGGCAGCAGTAGGTTTTGGTGTCTGATAGCTGACGAAGAGCTTCAGCCATATAGTCATTCCTGTTCATGACTACAGTGGTTGAGCCCTTGTCAGCTGGAAGGATAATGAGTTCTGAATTGCTGGAGAGTTGTTTTCTGGCACGGGTTTCAGCTAGGCTAAGATTATCGGTGTTTGGTAAAGATTTAAGGAAAGTGGGACAGGCCAAACTGGTGGAAAGGAAATCTTCAAAAATTTGGAGGGGATGGTTCTGGGGAAGAGGTGGAGGGTCAAGTGTGGATGATGGTTTGAATTTCTCTAGACTTGGTTCTAGGTTGTCCTGATATCCCTGTTCACTGCTATTAGTGGCAAAGTGATACCGCCAGCGGAGTGTACGGCAGAACGATAGAGAGTCACGGACTAGTTTGGCATGGTCAAATGTGGGGGTGGGTGAGAAGGTGAGTCCTTTGGAGAGTACAGAGAGCTGGGATTCAGATAATGGTGATGAAGATAGGTTTATAACTGACAGTTTAGGCTTGGGAGTAGGACTTTGGTGCAGAGAGCGAGGTGCAGGTTTTAAAGGGGGAGGTTGAGGTATGTTGAGGAGCTGGGCAATGGACGGTTTTGAGGAAATCAGAGGAGGCTGTGATTTTGATTGGTAGACCATTGGTTGGTGTGGAAGAAACTGCCCTAGTGCAAGATGGGACTTCAGCAATTTGGATAACTTCTGTAAATGTTTCTGGGCTTGCATACTGCT
Source organism: Vandiemenella viatica (assembly GCA_031002005.1). Taxonomy (NCBI): domain Eukaryota; kingdom Metazoa; phylum Arthropoda; class Insecta; order Orthoptera; family Morabidae; genus Vandiemenella; species Vandiemenella viatica. Next base: position 26,696 of record JARYHS010004478.1, read on the forward strand.
GGAGTTAACTGCTTGCTGTAAAATATGCTGCAAAACTGTAATGACTTGTGGGAATGATAACATGAGTATTTTGTGCAGGGATATCAGGTTTCCAGAATGTTGGTTGCACAATCATACATCAATGTCATCCTAAGAAACAGTAACACAATACTGGCTTGCCAGTATTACATTACTGTTTCGAGGGATGATATTGGTGTCAGATTTTGCAAAATAAGAGTGATAGAATTTTTCTGCGGCTGCCAAATTTATTGTCAAAGTGTGTACCTATATTTCACTTTACAGCCATAACTACCCTGCGCAGATCACCGATGTTTGTGTGTGGTATTAGTCCATCGTGCACTATGGTGGTTACATGTCAGTAGCTGTCAATCTGAATTCTTTACAACCACGAACGAAGTTGAGGGCACCAGCTACTGTTCAAATAAAACAAAAGACACTGGATATCAAATTAGAAAAAATATAGCATAAAGGAAGAGTCTACCACTTAATACACAACAGGGCATTATCAACACAAAAATTGATACAGTGCTGAAATTTTTGGCTGTAGGCACATGATGGGAGTGCAAGGCAAAATGCCACAATTTGTGGCAATTCAAAGAGTGGACAGTGATGGAGAAGAAAATAAGTAAACAGTGAAGTGGAAGTTTTTAATTTATGTTACCACCAGTAAATGATGATTAAAAATTGCACGAGGAAAGTGAATTTTCTAGGAGAGGACAGAAACAGGGAATTGGGGTATGCAAGCTCCCATTCTGTCCTACACACACATAAAATTTCCTCGAAAGACACTTGTAGTTCTCAGACCTTAACCCATCAAAGCACCATCACTGATGTCACTTTCCTGGACACACAAATCCAACCTGTCTCCGAGTACTTCCTTGAGCCAAAACCCTGAACAGTCTAATATGCACTTCCTTCCTAGGCTCCCTGGCTCAACTGATACTTAATGAATAGATTTTCTCCTTCAACTCCACCACCTATCAAGTCTGTAAACTGCTTCTGGTACCTTGATGGATTCCTCTTGAACAAAACTCTTCCTTGGATAACTTGAGTCATCCTTCATTGAGAAAACCTAATCAAACCCGTCAGATAGATACATGACATATTTGTGATTTTGACACACCAAAAAATAACTGCTCAATTTTCTAAAATCCCTAAACAGCATACACACACTAGATTTCACCTAGTCTTACTCCCAAACATGTATCACTTTCTTTGCCATCAGTGTGTCACTGAATCATGGTTCGATTCACACCTCTATCCACATAAAGCCAACTAACCTACAATACTTTCATTTCAACGGCTGCCACAATTTGTACACAAAAGGTTTCCAACCTTACAGCCTTGTGATCAATCCCTTAATTGATACACCTACGACATTTCACAAATCCTCACATAGAAAGGCACAATTCCCAGCTGGTCACCTTAGCATACAAATTCCCTCCTAACTTAACAAACAAAAATCCCTCACCAACTACCATAAACTCACTCTCTTCACTCAGCATTTTAAATTGGGTGGAATTTGTTAATCAGACAATGAGACTAGGTTATGAATTTCTTCGCTTTTGACCTGCAATACAGCTGCTTCTCCCCAAAACATTACTTGTTCCTCCAAAAGAGTGCGTCAGTAGGCCACTAAACCTCAAAAAGCTCCTAGTGATTAAGTATAAAATCATCCTACTCAACAAACCATCCACTGATTCTTTTCCCTGCAACTAGCGATGTTCCGATACCATCAAAGTATCGATACCTACTTAAATGAATAGTACTCAAATTGTCTTACGATACTTGTTCATATGAGTACTGCAAAAGTATCGATACTTACTCATATCGATACTTTTTTTAAATTAATTTCGAATATAAAAATATACGTGACACATTGCTAAATTATTTATTTCATTTGCCTAGTGTAATAAAATCAAACAACACTCAGCAAACTTTGAAGGTTTTGTCTTAGCTTTAAATATTTATTTATTATATTTTTAACACTTTTGAATAATAACAGTACACTTTTGGAAGGTTTCCCAAAAAGGCAATTGTTCAAAATATTTTAGAAAACGAACATTCACTCAATACTGATGTTGCTACAACAAGATACTGTTGTGCGTATTTATACAAACAAGGAAATATGTTTCATTTCTTCCCATTCTGTAAATGGATTGCTTTTTAGAGAAGTTGTAAGAGGTCATTTTGAAGACCAGTACTATTTGGGGAATTATAGGAATATTCAGTCGTCGAGCTACTGGCAATTGGCGATCATTGACAATGCTGACAGCGGTCGAGCATTGACCAGACAGGAATCTGCACGCTTGCAGTCAGCACCTTAAGAGTGCAGTCCCCTTTGTAATTGTAGGTCAGCCGAGTCGGCTTGGGCAGTACAAGCGATGAAGTAGTGTCTTTTATTGTCGGGCAGTTGGCGAGAGTAGTCGAGCATACTTCGATAGCCACCTGTTAGGAGCCTGCCACCCTCCCATGCATCTCGTATCCGGGGCGACCATCTGCCTAACAATTAACTATTACAGTTCAGGGCTTAGATAAGTGGTGATAGTTGGAATCCACTTTGCGGCACACTATAAACTGTACTACTCCGTGTTAGAGCCAATAAACTGTTCCATTGCAAGTCTCACATTATTTCATGTAGCAAGAACTTTATATCAATTTCTAACATTCGGTCTGTGGCCGTCAAACCACAGTGGTGTCAAACATTAGCCCAAACAGTCCAATGGTAAGATTCTAGTCGTGCTGCCAGAAGAACAGAAGAGACGTTTCGAGCAGAACTGTAATTCCCTGAGGTTAGTTCGTCAGCACACCTATCCATACACACGCCCACTAGCCTTGGCCAACCAGCCCCTGACAACGTATAGTGTTTGACAAGTGTGTTTTCTTTTTCTTTGTGATGTTTCCGGAAGTGATACTCCTGTGAAACACTGGCTGAAGCAGCTTCTTCTTCTGATTCACATGGACTACTTAGTTTATCATGAACCATATCTTTTAGTTTTTGTGTGGGGCTGTGCAGGAGAGGCTGTTGGCCAGGTATAGCGAAAATGCGCGCCAGTTACAACTTTATTACAATGAAATATGGGCCTATAACAAACTCTGTGAGATTATATTGCCTATTATAAGAATGATTGTGTTTGATTTTCAATACTACCAACTTGACGTCAGCTGGAAATTAATTTCGCAGGTGCGACTGAGTGACGCAGCAGGGATGATGCATTTAGAATTTAACACCGGGTGCATTTCGATACTTTCAATTCGATACAAGTACTTTTCTTCCAATACCAAGTAAGTATCGAATGAATTAATTCGAATACGAAAAGTAGTCAGTATCGAAATAAAGTATCGGGCACTTACTCGTATTTACTTGTATCGGATCATCACTACCTGCAACAGACCATGTTGTGAAATTTGCAACATGCACCCTACTGTTACCACCACTTACACCAGAGTAGTATTTGATCTTATGAGCCATGCCAGCATGTTCCGTGGTTCGGATTCCACATGAAGCTGTAGGTCCAGCCATGACAGAAGCAGAAAGTGCAGCAAATTGAAACTGTTGTCCAGGTAGCTGAACAATCCTTCTGGATTACCCAGGCAAAATGCTTACTGGATATCCTCCATTATTTAAATTATCTTTCATGGAAGGACTATTTTATGGTGGATCACGAAAAGGATATAGAAAGGCACAAATCAGGTTAACACTGTAAGTTTTTCTGTGAAAACGTCAAGATAAAATAATAAGAAGTGTTTTGTTTTAATATATATGTTACCAATCTCTTTAATATAATGATCACAGAGAGTAGTATAACAGTTACAGAACAGGTAAATCACAAGTTCATTGCATGTATCAGAGCACTGTGATAGCTAAAGCAACATACATACACTTCATTTTATTTTATTTTCGACACGGTCATTAGCTCTCGCATTTGTTCAGCCCAGTACTTTTTAGGTTTCTTGGGTTCCTTTTGATGCAATAATTCCCAACATATTTACAACTCATATGAGATGACATCATCTTATTTTTTTCTTTTTTTTTTGTAATTTTCAACTCAATATAAATCTTTACTTATATTCTGATGAATATTTTTATAATCTCCCTTTGGCTCCTAGTAGTGCTTTGCAAGCTCTTTACAATGACACTTGAATCAACATCTTAGCTGATTGTGCTTTCACACTACACTAATTTATATCTTTACACAATGCTTATCTCAATCAATTGCAAACATGCACCCACACTAGTCGGATGACATCTTAGGCAAAAATGCTGCACAATGAACTCATACAGACATGTTCTACAAGTTGTGAGCTCAACAGTTATTAACGCATTATTAGTCTTCTAGCTACTAGCGATTCAAATCTGATGGCATTTTGTAACACAAGAAAGTTTGTCCAGTTGTCACTATATTTAACAAGCGAATAGATGTTTTCAAAGTAGAACATATATGATTGTTAGCATATCAATCAGCAGAATATGAAACTAACAGAAATTAATAACAGATCAAACAAATGCACCTTAAAAATAAAAAGTGAATACAAAAACATATATTTACCGACTCACTTCCCGTTAAACCTTTAATCTGCAACATTTCAGCAGTTTTCAGGAACTCTGCTAGTTCCTCTTGCCTAACATTAACTTCACCTTGATACATGAACTGCAGTATGGCTACCAGTTCCTTGTATGACACATCCTTTAGTATAACTATAGGATGTTTGCATGGATTTGCCTGTAAAGAATCAACAGATATTTTATATACTAATTAAAATAATTTTCACAATATTACGAGCTGCATTTGCAAATATTACAAATTAGCCACAAGAATTAAGAGTTTATTTTAATGACATTAATACAGTAAAAAAGAGTATTATGAATGGAAGGGAAAAAGAGTATAACAAATACAGTTTCCATTAAAATTCCGAAACCTAATTATTTTCTCCACTCCCTTCAATTCAGATTGTAGATTTAAAAAAAGATTGTTTTCATAAGAATGAAAGTGGTTACAGCACAATACAGCACAATACAGCCCAGGAAAACAATGAAGCACAGGTTAAAAAAATAGAGGTTGCATTAAAAAAAAAAATAAGGAGGGGGCCAAGGGGGACGTAAAGGAGAAAAATTGAAAAAGGGGAAAAATGAAACAGTTACAAAAATAGATTTCAGTGAATAGCAATGGACAATCACAAGTTATGTCAATTTAAAATTAAAAAAATCTGTATTTATTATCAGTTGAAATACAAATGCAATAAATGGTAACACACCTGACCCATTGGCTCATGTGGTTGCAGTATCATGATGGTTTTCGGTGCTGACATGGGATTAGCTGTTTCAAGAACTGGTGGTAGAAGAGATTTTTATAATAAGCTCTAGGTCAGCATGGTGGGAGAGGCAGTGGTGCATAATTCCTAATCGCCAGATTATGCACTAAATTCCCAAATCTCTCTCTCCACATGGCACATGGAGTGCAGACATGACAATTTTGTAGATGATTCAACTATCAAATAGGGACATTAAGCTTGGCAGACACCTTAATGTTGCACGGAAGAGAATGGGCCAACCCCAGGTTTCTCCCTATCTCTTCCTCCCTCTAGTTCAGTCACAAGACACTACATTAAACATATAACAGTTATTCACACAAAACAGTAACATGTACATACACTTACATAATCAGGGAAGCCAAGTTAAAATTTCCTAAGAAAGCTGCCCTACAGATCAGCCAGCATGCAAGGGTAATAGAGGTAATCATAAAATTGTAACACACTGATGTAAAATGTTGGGCAGAGAGCTGAAATTCCTTCAGTCATAAACTGCAGTTCAGTTATGAATGTAATTATGAAGGAGTAAAAAATGGTATTCCTTTGAAACTGGAAAACGCCTAAGGTTGTGGAATAAAATATATTATTTTCGTACAAAAGTTACGTAAATATCAACTTCACTAGGTGAATTTCAATGCTAGATACTTTAAAATATATTCTAATTGGAAATGTCTTCCTTGTGTTGTTTGATCACAACCTCATTTACTACCCAAGTTGGTCCTTGACATTCTTTAACCATACCTATTTGAAACTTTTATTCTGTCTCTAATTGATTTCAAAAGGACACTGAAAATATATTTTAAAAAATATAAATTTACAGTGCTGGTTTATCTTCATGTCCCCCTTCCTTGATTATTTTAGGCTCTGAGAAACAAATTTCATGCTCTCCAGTCTTAATTTGGCACACATGTCACCTAAACCTTATTGTTAATTACACAACTTCCTAAAAAGGATATTCCAAAGATACCTTTTGATATGGTCTTAAATGTTATGATATATGTGAGAGGGTAAAAGGCTAAGATCTAACCTCTGATTCATGTTTACTTGGCAAAAGGATGAATATGTTGCTACGTCACATGAAATTTCTACTTCAATACAGGAAGAACCTCAAATTACTCTCTGTAATCAAATATTGTAGAAGGACAAAACAGGGAAAAATTGATTCTACAGAATCAAAGTGCCAAATATCAACAGGAAGAATAAGAAATAGAGGATATTACAAGTAACAAGCAATAAATAGAAACTAGATTTGAGTTTAAAGTGGAAGTAAACTACAAAAAGAACCAACGTGACATAACAAGTGTTATAAATATTAAAAATCAAAATATTTTAAAATAAAATGTTATTAAAAAATAATGGTACTGCTAAGAATAAATACCACTTTTTAATGAATTAATTAGAACAGAAGAATGAACCACCACTTACTAAGGACAACAATTAAATAAACAGTGTAGTATATTGAGAGATTTTAGCTATAATATGTTCTAACTTTCGCTCGGGATAATTTTTCTCAAGCTGCAGCTATGTAATGTAATTCCACCCAACGAAGCAGAGCTCAAGGTTCCCGTGGGAAGCAGTCCCCCTACCAGGGTAACCCCGAAAGCCCTTAGCCAGGGATTTTAGATGAATAGGACTAGGTCACATGACTTCTCCCCACCACGTTTCTACTCTGGAGAGCGCAGTCTGGAGCAGCCTCCAGGAGCAGTCGATTTGCCGATTCAAAGGATGGACCACGTCGCCATACGGCATGCAGATTTTATTAGGTAATGGCTAATGCAAGTTATACCCTCTGGCTGGCTGAGAAAGAATATCCCGAGTGACAAGATTTTATTAGTAGCAGATGCCTTTTATGAGAGCTAGTTTATGCAGTATATTTCAAGTGTATTTTTTATGTGCCTATTTTTATTGAAGCTATTAAAGTCACTCCATTCTTTCAACTAAATGTTTTCATTTGCATCGCTGATTCCTGCTCATTACTAGCAATAAGTGTGGGCAGAACGTAGTCACTCTGATCTTATGGCCACATATCTTCGAAAGCTAATCGAGGAGTGGTTGATCAGAGACGAATCCAAACTTTGGCCATGGTGACTTGCTGCTCAGTTACTACAGCCGCATAGAATGGTGTCAGATTCTGGGGTAAACGTAAAATCAGTGATCGATGATAGCAGAAATATTGGGAAAGTATTTTCCTATTAGTACGGCAAAGGGACAAATATTCTCTTTCGCTGTAAAAACCATTTCTTATGTGTAGCAGCTGCAGAGGGTAAATGCAAAGCCAGAAACAGTACGAAGAATTCAGTATAGTAAAGTAATTTTCGACGCTACAAGGAGCGCGAGTTGGAACCGAAACCGGATACTGCAAGCAGATAAGAAGAAACCAGACCGAGTTCGCGATCCGCCGGAGAGAGGGCAGCACGGACTGAGTCCCAGCAGCCAGCGCGAGAGCAGTGGAGGGGGTGACATCGCCAGCAGCCAATAGGACGACGACGCCACCACAACACGCGCGGTCGGCGGCAGAATTCAAGTCTCGCAGTCTCAACCCAGTAGAACAGTGAGTAATACGCAGTGCGCAGTGTTTCACGATGAATACCGCAACGAGTGAAGTAGGTGTTGAAGAGAGCAGTGCGGGAAAGCTCTCAGTATCAGAAGCATTAAAATTGATTCCGAATTCGTTTAGCGGAGATAAAGAAGAACTGCAACCTTTCATTGAAAATGTTTCAACTGCATTTAATTTAATTGCTAAGCAAGATCATGATGTTCTCCTTCATTTTGTAAAGTCAAAGATCACTGGCCACGCCAGATCGAAATTGCTCGTCCGAGTTTTTACCAGAACATGGGATTCTGTAAAAGATATCTTGATTGAAAACTATGGGGAGAGGCGTTTATTAGATCACTACGCTTGTAACCTTTTTGCAGCTCGTCAGGGTAAAGCAGAACCGATTGTTGAATGGGCCGCGAGAATCGACAAATTGTCACATGACTTTAGAAATGCAGTAGCTAAAGAAATTCCTGAAGAAGATGTAAAATGGAATCTTACTCTTGTTGATCGCCTGAGTCGCATTACGTTTATTCAAGGGTTAAGTAATGACAGAATACAGACAGTAATTAGAGCGCGGGGTTCCACTATCACTTTGCCAGTAGCTGTTGAATTAGCACTCGTCGAAGAAAGTGCATTGTTGTCACAGAAAGAAAAAGCTGTTATAGGGCGTTCAGATACACACACAACACAGAGTAATGCCATGAAAAAATGTTTCTCTTGCAATAGAACTGGCCATATTAGTAAAGAATGTAGGAGCCAACCCGTTTGCCAAATCTGCAGACAAAAAGGTCACCTACCCATATCATGTAAAGCACGCACACAGTTCAGAAGAATTAGTTATGTCACTTGTGCATATTGCCATAGAAAAGGACATATGACTGCAGACTGTAGAGTAAAGAAGGCAGTTTGTTACAAATGTAATAAGGTCGGGCATTTCACGTCACATTGTCGCAACAATGACACAACACAAAAGACAAACAAAGGTTCGGGAAACGAGTGAAGAGTGTGAGAAATGGCAGCCACTCTTACACTCGTCAATATGGCAAAATACATACCGTAGGGTGTGAACATGAAAATGATTTTGTTAAGATCACCTGTGAACAAGTAAACAATGGGGAAATATTCTGTGTCCTTGACACGGGGGCACAGCTGTCTCTTATACACAAGAATGCATTGGCAAATCACGTTCAAATAGATACAAAGAAAACTTTAAGTATTAAGGGAATTATGTCACACACAGTTAGAACAAAAGGAACGATTGTTTTGCAACTAAAACTGAGTAATCATGTGTTCATTAAGCATGAGTGTTCATGTGGTTGAAGAGTCTGTTGATATAGTTAAAGAGGGGTTAATTGGGAGAGATCTTTTAATCAAACAGGGAGCTATAATTAACTATGAAAACATGTCTGTATGTATCAGTGGTCATTCGATTCCAATTCTAACAGAATCAGAAAATATTAGTGGGCCTAGTAAGTGGGCTAGAGTAGTCTCAAAGGGATCAGACAACTCAAGAGGCAAGTGTTCTCAGTCAAAGGGAAACATAAACATAGAGGTACCGCCCGAAAACTCTCGCAAAAGACGAGGAAAACATGTAAAAAGAAAGAATAGGCATAGCAACAAAAACATAAATAATGCTCAAAACAGTAATGAATTCACTACACAACATATACAGAATGAACAACAGGAACATAAACAAACTGTAGAAGTATCTAATCGGAGAGATGCTAGTAATTCAAGTCACAATAAAGCTAGTTTAAAGCAGTTGAATAACAGTTCTAAAGGCACAAAAGAATTTGCAAGTCTTCCAGAGGATTACACAGTAAAGTTAGGGCTAAGAGAACAACGCATTTTACGAGTTCAGGTGCTATGCCGAAATTGTGGAGAAGCTATTGTAAACAAACAAGAAATTATTCAAGGTGTTTTCATGCCTGAATCATTGGTCAAAGTAGAAAATGGTACTTGTATTTTATCCATGTTAAATACCAGGGAGGACAGTGTTGAATTTTATTGCGGAGCATTACAGGCACTGCCGTATTGTGCGGAGAGCGATATGACGTCAGAGTCACGTGACCCGCCAGCTGACAGCCCGTCCCCCATTAGAGTTGTAGAAGGTAAACAAACAACTAAACACGTGCAACCAACACAAGGGAAGTCACGCACTAGTTTATTAATGGAAAATTTGAGGCTAGATCATTTGAATGAAGAAGAAAAGCGATCCATTCTAGAAATTTGTTTATTGTACAATGATATATTTCACCTCCCAGGAGATAAGTTGACGCACACCAACACAGTCACACATGAAATCAAATTAAAGCCAGAAGCACAGGGTACAGTCATCAAACAGAGATCGTATCGAATTCCAGATACTATGAAACCCATTTTACAGAAAGAAATTGAGCAAATGCTTGAGAATGAGATCATTGTTCCATCAACTAGCGAGTGGAATTTCCCAATACTTGTCCTACCTAAGAAACCTGATGCCAGTGGTCAACAACGATACAGAATTGTGGTAGACTTTTCGCAAGTTAAATGAAATCACTGTAGGAACTGTTTTTCCGCTTCCACTAATTTCAGAAATCTTAGATTCATTGGGGAAGGCAAAATACTTTTCTACCTTAGACTTAGCTCAGGGGTATCATCAAATTTTGATTAAAGAATCGGATCAACTGTTAACAGCATTCAGTGCAGGTCAAGGTCACTTTATGTTCAGAAAGATGGCTATGAGGCTTACCTCCGCACCCGCAAGTTTTCAGTATCTTATGACAGTCGTTATGAGTGGTCTACAGGGTGATCGATGTTTCGTTTACTTGGATGACGTAATCTGTTTTGGTCCAAACTTGGAATCACACAATGAGAGGTTAAGAGACATTTTTGACAGATTAAGAACACACACACTTCGCCTTCAGCCAAACAAGTGTAACTTCTTACAAAAAGAGTTCACCTATCTGGGACACAAGTTGACAGAATATGGAGTATACCCAGACCCACAGAAAATTGAAAAAGTCAAAAATTATCCAACTCCTCAGACAACAAAACAATTGAAAACATTCCTTGGGTTTGCAGGTTATTATCGTCGTTTCATAGAGAACTTTAGTAAGATATCTAAAGCATTATATGAATTATTAAAGAAAAATGTTCCATTTGATTGGAGTCCAAAAACTGAGAATGCTTTCCAAACTCTCAAGGAAAAATTGATCTCAGCACCTGTTTTAGCGTACCCAGACGAAAATCTTCCATACATTATTAGCACAGACGCCTCTCAGTATGCCATTTCGGGAGTACTTTCAGCAGGGGCAATTAGGCTCGCATAGACCAGTCGGCATATATTTCCAGAACTTTAAATAAAGCAGAAACTCATTATTCCACATCAGAGAGAGAAGCACTCGCGGTTACGTGGGCGGTAAAGCAATTCAGACCTTACGTCTTTGACAGACATTTCACGGTCTATACCGACCACCTCCCCCTTACTTGGATTTTTAGTGTTAAAGACCCATCTTCTAGATTACTAAGATTTCGCTTAAAAGTTGAAGAATACAATTACACAATTGTTTATCGTAAAGGAAAATCAAATACAGTTGCAGATGCACTTAGTAGAATTAGGGAAGTAAGGGAAGTACAAGAATCCACCCAACCAGACCCTGTCACAGATGAAACAATGCAAACAGAAGAAGAAACACTCACATCCACGTAGATGCACAAATCCAGACAAATGAGGAGGAATTTCCAACACTAAATGAGGAAGAAAAACTAGCCATACTTAAGGAATACCATGACAGCCCCATCTCTGAACATCTAGGTGTAAATAAGACATATGAGCGAATTAAGAGATACGTTCAGTGGCCAGGGATGAAGTCTTAATATAGAAAATTATGTCAAACAGTGTGATAGTTGCCAGAGGAACAAACACTTAGTACCACATACCCGTATGCCATCAGAGCTTACAAAAATACCTGAGCATGTATTCGAACGTTGTGCAACAGACATTGTTGGCCCAATGCCGTTGAGCAACAATGGGAACAAATATGTGTTGACATTCCAGGACGAATTGACCAAATTTATAACTGCAATTCCGATAGCCAGACAAGATTCTTGATACAGTGGCTCGAGCATTAGTCTTAGAAGTAATTCTACGCTACGGCGTGCATTCGATTTTACTTAGTGATAATGGATCGTGCTTTATCAGCGAAACAATGCAGAAAGTATGTAAAATATTAAAGACAAACGATTCCCAGTTCTGCTTTCCGAGGAAAACGGTTATCTTCTATTAAAAATGATCAGTTTGGATGTCTTCTTATCGCAAAACATTTTGACGTATGTTCTCAACATTCCTCTTTCGAACAACAATCAATTTAATATTTACAGAATTCTCCCATTGACTATAGCCATTGGTAATAATTATAATTATTTGTTCATCTTGCCAGAAAAAGATACTTTAATTATTGATGAGTCTCGCAGATTGTATGCTAAAGTAACTCATGATGAGCTCCAGTGTAAACAGTTAACATCTGATCTTAGTATTTGTAAACAAAACTTTGTATTGTCTGCCTCCTACGAAAATGCTCCGTGTGAAGTAAAATTGTTACAGCCCGTAAGATCAATTCGAGTGATTGTACCAGAAAAATACTCTCTTTAAATGAAAGTTTGTTTACTAAATTAAACAACAACGAATGGTTGTTTGTAATCGTAGGCTTCCGCGGCCAGAGTCAGTTGATTCTTGGCTGTCCGGGTGGCGCCGCGTCATGTTTCTTGAAAACCGACGTTTCGACCCTCATTCTGGGGTCTTCTTCCAGGTGTGCCCTGGAAGAAGACCCCAGAATGAGGGTCGAAACGTCGGTTTCAAGAAACATGACGCGGCGCCACCCGGACAGCCAAGAATCGAATGGTTGTTTGTTGCACCTAAAGACGAAGGTATGACTATATTATGTGGTGAAAATCAGCCCACGGATATCATTTTCAAAGGAACAGGCAAATTAAAATTCTTGCAAAAATGTCGTGGTTATGGAGCGAATATTTGATTGAATCATAGCAAACGATAAGAACGAATGTTACCGGTCCAGATATTATACCTGATTTTAATCTAGAAGT
>JARYHS010004479.1:0-39594 GCA_031002005.1 Vandiemenella viatica
TTTTAAGTACTTTTAATGCCTTTTAATAAAATTTAAGTAGTAAAAAAATATATACTCATATTAGTTGTACAAGTTGTCTACATAACATATGTGTTTAAAATATTTTACAAAATTACATTAAATCATTATTATTAATAGCTGGGTAAAAAGTACTTAAAAGCCAATAACTACATTACCAATTTCCGTATCTGGACTGTTTTAAAATGTTGCCTTACAAATAAATATTGATTGTTATTTCTAAGCAATAAGTGTAGCTGTATTTAGATTTTCCCACTGCTTTTCTTATCACTTAAATAATATATTACAATAGAATCATTGCTTATATTGCACAAAATATAACCATTCCGACACACATCCAGACGCACTGAATTTCTAAGCAAGCGTCAGTGCTCCTCAGGTTCCTTATAGAAAGACTATGTAATCAGCAAACGATACAGTACTGTTGAGAAAGCTGCTGCTGGTATAAATTCTCGCATGCTGTTCCGTCGGATAAGTTTTCTGCCATACACGACGTTCCGACAGCTTCTTACACTGTCTTCATCAGGCGGACCGAAAGTCGAAGTTGCTACGGCGACGCCACGTCGCCGACTGGATAGCCACTTCGACTTACTTCCAGTCCACCTGAAGAAGACATTTGAAGAAGCTGTCGGAACGTCGTGTATGCTATTATTGTTGCCTCCGAGATAAATAATTGGCCCTGTTTAGTGTTCACGTCAATCAGATGAAAAGGGATTTCAACATCCAAGGAAGTAAGAAATTTGGCCGATTGCTTAGAAATTCAGCGCGATCTGGATGTTATTTTGGCTTGGTGCGCTGAGTGGCAACTTACTCTAAATTGTAAAAAGTGCAAGACAATGAGCATAACTAACAAAAGAATCCAATTGTTCAGAAATACGAGTTAAACAATACAGTTATTGATATGGTCGATTCTATGAAATATTTTGGAGTAACAGTACAAAGGAACATGAAATGGGACATACACATTAATTCGTTAGTAGGTAGAGCAAATTCTAGGCTGCGATTCATAGGTCGAATCTTGAAAAATTGTAATGAACAAACAAAGGAGATAGCGTACAAATCTCTTGTGCGTCCACATTTGGATTATTGTTGTGCCATTTGGGACCCGTTTCATAAGGGGTTGATCGAAAGTATAGAGAAAGTACAGAGAAGAGCCGCTCGATTCGTGACCGCTTGCTACAGTCCTTATGAAAGCGTCACAGAACTAGATTAGTAGATTAGGTTGGGAGTCTCTGGTAGATAGACGACACACGTTTCGTTTAAACTTATTGGAAAACATGTGTACTCCCACTTTCACTTTGAGTGTAGAGAAATACTTCTTCCACCAACCTATTTGAGTCGGAAGGACAGGAAAGATAAAATTAGAGATATAAGGTGCCGGACTGATTCTTATATGAATTCTTTTTTCCCTCGTACCATTAGGGATTGGAATGCACAGCAAAGAGATTAGCTTTGGTGCTGAGCACCCTCTGCCACCCACAATTTTGTGAATTGCAGAGTATATATGTAGATGTAGATGTAGAACTGCAGGCAGCAAGAAGCAATCTCGTCTGACTGAATTTACTATAAGGGAAAGCTAAGGGTCGCACTCTACAGAGCCGTAATGGCAGACAGGGCGGGCCCCTACCCTAGGATTTTTTTTTTTTTTATTTTTTTTTTTGCTATGGCTTTACGCCTCGTCGACTGCTAAGGTCATTAGAGGCGGGATGGGACTCGGGACAAGGAACGGGAAGGCATTCGGCCATGGCCTATTTGAAGGAAGCATCCTGGCATTCACCTGAAGTGATTTGGGAAAGCATGGAAAACTAAAATCTGGATACGTGGACGGGGATTCGAACCCACGTCCACGAGGCCAGAGCGTTAACCGTTCACACACCATGCTCGTCTCCCTACCCTAGGAGGCGCGGGACCCGTAAGGGAGCATCCACAAACTACGTGGCTCTGTCCAAGGGTGGGGGGGGGGGGGTTGGCTGGAAGGCTACGCTGGGCTACGTGAGGGGAGGGGGGAGGGTTTCCGAGCCAGACCACGTAGCTTTCCTTTCATAACATTTTTCACAGTTAAAATGAGGAACAGAACACACAACAGCATGTGAATATTTATTTCCTTCATTTAATTATCTCCGTATGTGATTTACAATAGTCTGACAGGAGAAAACAGAACTAAATGTTTTCTGGAATCATAAGGGGAAAAAGCTACGTGCTACGTGGGCGGGGGGGGGGGGGTAGAGGCAAAAGCCACGTAGGGCTACGTGTGGGGTAGGGAGGGAGGGGGATTCACAGGAGGCAAAAATTGAGCTACGTGGTTTATGCACGCTCCCCAACATTTGCTAACTCCTGCTACGTGGCTAATCCAGTACTGCGTAATGGGAAGACATTCAAGCAGTGCTGCCAAATCTACGGATTTATCCGTAGATCTACGGACTTTTATAAAAAATTTAGGATTTTCGGATTTTGTTAAAATATCTACGGATTTTTTTATACTTTTTATTATTTGTTTATTTTTCGTTATATTGGTGTTTTGTTAAACTATGAGTTCATAGTGATAATGTATTACAGAATTGTCAATAATTGTTAATCGTTTCCTTGCAACCGCTCGTGTGAACCAACGATTGAAATAAATCTGATATTTTGTTTGATTATAGATTTTATAGATCTTAAAAGATCGTAATACAGAACTATTGGTGCACTGTTTAGGCACGGTGACACGCTCGTTGGCACGCCTTACAAAGCAGTGACTTCTGATAATACCAATATTCGAGAATCAAGTGGTCGCAGTATTTAACATTTACTGTTAGACTACTGAATATATGTTAAATTTAATGTCAACAAAGAAAATGTACTGTCTCTAATAATAAAAAACCAACAACACAAAAAAAAAGAGAGTAGGCACAGCAGCAGCAGTGATGAAAGTGACGCTGTATAAAACATGTGCGCAGCTGAGACGCCTGGCAAGAGAGACAGCTGAACGCTTTCCATATGCGCTGCCTGCGGACAATAAGAGTCACGTGGCAGGATAAAATGAGCAATGAGAGTGTTCTGTCTACCACGAAGTGTCACAGTATTACTGTCACCCTAAAACAAAGACGACTCCGCTGGCTTGGCCACGTCCACAGAATGGACCCTGAGAGACCACCACGGAAAGTCATGCTCAGTCAGATTGCTAATATCAAGAGACCTGTAGGGCGCCCGATGCTAAGGTTTAAAGGCTCCTGCAAATGTGATTTGAAGAGCTTCGGCATTGCGCACTTCTGACTGGGAAGCTTGCGCCAGCACGAGACCCTTATGGCGTCATCATATCACCACCGGCATGTCCAAATATGACAGAACATGATTGGATAAAATAAAGCTGAAAAGCTTCGTAACAGAGAAGTACTTCCACCGGATCCATCTTTCGTGTGCGATAGATGTGGCAAAATTTGTCGCGCCGCCATCGGACTAATCAGCCACAACAGAAGATGCGATGCACTCAACCCAAGTGATAGCTGAGTCGCTACAACTATCATCTGTGAAGATGCTGTGGCCAATATATATATATATGAAAAACATGTTCACAGATATTTCTTATTTTCAGTGTAGAATATTATTTTTGTAATTTTAAAGACCTGAAAATAAAAAGTATTCTTAATTTTGATTCTCTCTTCAATTATTATTGTTTTAGTTAGCGAGTCTTCGGATTTTTGTACCCAATCTACGGAAATTTTAGCGGCCATCTACGGATATTCAAAGCCAAGGGGCTGGCAGCACTGACACCAACGGACCTGTATCAGATGGAGAGCTATTAAAATGCAAAAAGTTTTATAATAAGTTTATTGTAGATGAATTGACTCTGCTCTAAGCGTCATTGTTGCTTGGAACAACTACATTGGCTCCTTTGACTACAATGCATTTGTTCTGAATGAACATTTCTTGAAACCATACACACAGAAAAAAATATAACACATGAAATAAGAAGTTTTATTTATTTATAGACTTCCCAGAGCTAGAAGGGTCGTGGAAAAAAATTTCGGTATTCTGGCATCAGGTTTCCAAGTATTCCTGATATTCAAAATGTTGATAAAATAATAATGGCCAGTTATCTATTACATAAATATTTCCATGAATTTGCTTCCTGGCATCTCCATTTCTGTGTAGTTTGCCGGAAATATCCCACCAACACCGAAAATTTTTGTACATTTATTAAAATTCCATTAACACCCTCCCCTCAGTGACAACTTTCTCCTCTGCGACTTCACATATAGATATTTACAGCGCGAGGGTCTCAGAGCAACTGGGGCGAAATCGACCTGACTAAACCACCTCAAGCTCTACACGACCTGATCTAGTCAGACCCTGACCAGATCGGCCAACTCTGCAACCCGACAAGCATTTATCAGGCGACAAACCCACACACCATACGATATTGCTCCTGATCCGACCGTATCAGGCATCAGATCAGGTCGTGTGTAGGGGTCTTAGTATTGGCGTGAATATTTTTTTAAATTGTTTTAAAACAATATTTGAAGTCGGGTACTTGCGGCTGATGTTTAGTTTTCAGTTCCTTTCATTTATGTCTTGTGCGCACATTAGCTTGATAAAACCTTATAAATATTAAATTTTCTAACAACGCGCAGTTCCTGCCTAACATCACTCAGTGATTATTTGTAATATAGACCGCGTGTCAACTGATCAGAAATAGAGAAACAGTTCCCAGGTTAGCAATCATCCTTTTCGCTGAGCCTGGGAACTATATCTTTGTGCTCTCAAACATTTTATTCACTCCGCGCGAAGAATTCTGTGTTTTCGCTGTGATACTATTCGTCATTATAGTTGCTGATGGCTTCTGTCCTTACAAATATATATTTTCCCGTTGAGGCTGTGATTTTTCCTCACTAACTGAAAGCTACCGACACCAGGCTGCTCACATATGTTTTTCTGTATTTTTAGTCAGTATTGTGAGAGGAAATTCCTGAAAGCTGTTTTCAGCTGTTATTTTCGTCCTAATCATAACTTTTTTTCTTCGTAAGGCCTCTTATATTCCAGTAAATTATTCACGTATCATAGCTGTCTACGATTTAACTGATTTCATGTGGGGATCAGTTTTGATTCTGTTTTGGTCACTGAGCGTGGTGGGTGAGCGGTAACGCTCTGGCCTCGCATTCGGGAGGACGCAGGTTCGAATCCACGTAAAGTCATCCAATTTTAGGTTCTCCATCGATTCCCCAAATTACTACAGGCGAATGCCGGGATGCTTCCTTCAATAGGCCGAGGCCGAATTCCTTCCCGTTCTTGAGTTCAGTGCTTTCCAGCCTCTAACCACCTGGTCGTCGACGAGATTTAACGCTATAAACATAATAACTGTAATAATAATAATCCATTTTGGCTGTGGTGGACGGAGTGTCTACGTGAATAATTTTTTTACTGACTAATAAATAGTTATTCAAAGTAATGGTCTGGTAGGTCACTTATGACGGTTGTTTTTTTCCTTCATGTTTGACAGATAATTGAGGACGTGGGTATGTTGAGATGAAGAGGTTAGCGGAAGACTGGAATAGATGGAGGAATGCGTCGACCAGTCGAGAGACTGACGACAGCAGCAACATATGTGCAGTGTTTGTGAGTTTCGTTGTTGTTCTGCCTGCGTCCATCTGTTTACTTCTTATATAGCGGGGAGATGTTGTAATAAAGGCTTTTTCTGTGGCAAGTTAAATGGTTCATCTATTCCTATGACAGGACCAGTGTATTTATTTTACTTCTGGCTTTACACCTCGTCGACGTCAAGGTGATTAGAGGAGGTAAAGGACCGGAGACAAGGAACAGCAAGGAATTCGGCCATGGCATTTTAAAGGAACCATCCCGGCATTCGCCTGGAGCGATTTGAGGAAACCATGGAAACCCAAACCTGGATGCCCGGACAGGGATTCGAACCCGCGTCATCCTGAACTCGCGGCTAGACCGTTACGTTTATCAAAACTGATCCCGGCATAAAATCGGTTAAAATCGTACAGTTATAACACATGAATAATTTACCGAAATAACTACGGTTATCGTAGAGTTCCTGAATTACATTTGTGCTGATACACGTCATAAATAAAGAATAGTGATGTTTCTTTTTTGTTGTCCGTGATTCCTCGGCGCTGTATCTCGACAGAGAAGAGCGCGATTCCCTGTAATCCCGCTCCTCAGCGGTGTCAGAATTCTGTCTCGCGGTGCATTGTGGTCTCTGCCTCGTCAGGGGGCGTCCCCTCCTCTGGTGAGACTTCGTGAGATCTGGTCGGATCCCCCCTGCTAACGACCTCGTAGACTTTTAGCTTTGTTTAGCTCTCCTGCTTCCAAGACCGGTTATCCTCCCACCCCTAAGGTCGGTTTCCGCGTGGTTTCTAGACCATATCACCCCCCCCCCCCCTAAAGCTGATATTCGCGTCATTTGTAGACCTTTTCTTAGCTCTACTGTCCTTGAAGAATTTCAAAACCTCACGTGAGATTTCCGTTGACCCTCCCCCCCCCCATTCCCCTTGATGAGCTTTCGTGAGATTTCGCCAATTCCCCCCCCCCCCCATTTCATCTCACGTAATTTCCTTTGAACAGTTATTCCGTATTGCCTGTACACCCATTCTTTTTTTCTGTTACTTCGTTTGAATTATTCTAAGCAGGAATTTATTTGAGATATTATTGCACATTGGAAGCAATACATTTCCTATCGTCAAGTAAGATGACAGCACTTTTGACACAGGATGTGTCTGGTTGGAATCAAGAGTAGACACGTTTTAGTGCAATACACGATTGAGACGTATTTAATTCATTTACAACTAATACGAGTAATATACTTTAAACTAGTTTCATGTTATCCTGTGTGTGTGTGTGTGTGTGTTTGTTTGTTTGTTTGAGAGGAATAAGCGCCTTGAATTTTTCTCGAGATACAGAGGATATTTCTTGACACTATTGCTGTATTATAAAAAAAAAAATTAAAAAAAAAAAAATAGAATGACCTGGTCAACAGGAAGTTTTTTAAATCCAAACAATCGTATAAACTGGTTGTTTCAAGTCGTAGGAATGGGAACAAAGTGTTTACTGGAAGCTTATTTCATGACAGTTATTCCACTCAGATTTCATTAACTGAGAATCATTTCGATTTTATTAAAAAAAACAACGACTATTCGCTGTTCCGCCGCTGTCACCGACAGAGCATTCGTGTCCTCGCTCGCTGGCAGCCATGACGTCGTGTTTTCACGGTGCAATGTTAGTTACGTTCTCAACAGTGTCTGTAGGCCATTTTTTAAATATAAAGTCCAATCCTGAAATACATTTATGTGTAACATGCACCTCAATAAGTTACCACATGAACCCAAAGTTATTCCCGATCAGCCTGTAATGTTTTCCAGCGCTAAGCACAAAACGAAAATGTTTCCCAAAATTAATAGTTTTTCTGTGGTTCTTTCAAATTCTTTTAGTTCTGGCTTTACGCCTCGTAGATGTCGAGACAATTAGAGGCGGGAAAAGACTTGAGGAACGGGAAGGAATTCGGCCTTGGCCTTTTGAAGTTTGGAGTGATTTGGGGAAAGCACTGAAAACTCAAATCTGGATGCCCGGGCGGGGATGCGAACCCACGTCCTCCCGAACGCGAGGCCAAAGCGTTAACCGCTCACGCACCACACTCGGTCCTATTAGTTTTGTAACACAACAAATTAAGCCTCTATTCAAGATCCATTCAGAAACAAATACGGGACGATACATCGGCCAATAAAGATAGAAATAAGCTGAATTAGATGGTGGAAATGTTAGGGTAATATATTTGAAGGAAGCTTCATCGCGTAGCATAGTATTAACCTGGCCGCTCCAAGAATCGACCAACAGCGGAAATTCACCATTACTGACGCACGGCTTCATTACCCTCGGCACGAATATGCCACCAACGTTTTGTGTGTTGTAATCGCCACGGCAAAATGCTAATAAGAAGTCTGTGAAGAGCGCCCAGACAATTACCGAAATTGTCTGACGTGATACAATATCCTAGTCAGTGCAAAATTTATAGCGGTAAAACTGTAATTTTGAAATGGAAATATTCATTTGTGCCTGCCTACGAATTGTGTATCAATGGAAGGACATCATAATATTTTCAGTATGAAAATCTTTGTTTATTTTTTTAAGTGTTGTTATTGAAAAATACGTGAAACTTCTGCAGAAAAATGAATTTTTATTGTGGAAAATTTATGTATAAACAATTTTTTAATTCAACAAATACCACACATTGCTGAAGAGAAATGCATGTAGGAAAGAAAATGTGTTGGTGGGTATCGAACTCCTGACCTGTTGCCTGATAGTGCCGCTCTAATGGCCTCAGCTGTTCCCCTGCTGCTGTACACTCTGCTGTGAAGTATTACCATCTTTGGTTTAAAATGAACGGCCTTATGATGACGTGTACTATATTACGCATCCAGTTAGTTCGTTCTGTGAAACCCATATATCTGGATGCCTTTCGAGATTGGATACAAATTTTCGCCTGATTACTGAGGAATAACGATGCTCGATACGACAAAAACCGCAGCTACTAACACAGACACAATATACTTGTCGCGTTTGTATTGGTGCGCTCAGCTGTTTGGCCCGAATGCTGGCCACCTGTTGCTCTCCTAATAAACAAATCTTCTCTTTTATCTGTTACTGTATGTTGATCATGTTTTTAAACACTGTCACGAACAGTAAACATTATTCGTTGCTGTTATTGACATTCTTGTAAGCCTTGTTTAGTATGGGAATGGCCCAATACCAGCTTAGCTTTCGCTGCATTCTTCATCTAGCGCAGGGGTCCCCAAAGTGGTCGGTATCGACCCCTGGGGGTCGATAAGAGTTCTCCGGGGGTCGATTAATACCCGGGGGTCGAAAGGGGGTCGATTGATAAGAGGATCAATTAAATTGTTTAGGGGAAAAATGGGAATATTCCAACAAAAATCCAAAAAAACTGACTACCTCCGTTATAAATTAAGTTTTACCGAAGCCTGCGTCGCTTTTGGTATGTGTTAAGGAGAAAACATACTGGAGCGGAGAGCATAGCAACGACGAGAGCGAAGAACAAAGCAGCGAAAACAAATAAACCAATTGGATTGTTGCGGTGAGGTAATAATGGAGCAAAGCTTAGCATTTAAATTGTTTGATTTCGCCGCTTTATTCTTCACTCACATTGCTGGTTTGCTAGTGGTCATTCCTGTGAGAAACGAATGTAGACCAATTTACGAATTGTATCTCTTGGACATGAAATTCTACATTTGCGAAAAATAGGAAGTTAGCTGAAATTATCAATTAAAAGACAGGCATCTCTCATGTCTGTTTACACACCAGGGGTCCCCAAAGTGGTCGGTATCGGGATAAGAAAGAAGTTCAACATCACAATTACTTTATTTTAGCTAAGCTACGTGATGAACTAAACTAGTATTAAAACTTTATTTTTTATTTACTTCGGGTATTTAACGTTTTTATATTCGGGAGGACGCCGGTTCGAATCCCCTTTGGGCATACGGATTTGGGATTTCCATGGTTTCCCCAAATCACTCAAGGCTAATACCGGGATGCTTCCTCCAAAACACCATGGCCGAATTCCTTCCAGTTCCTTGTCCGCAGTTCCATCCCGCCTCTAAAGGGCCCCATACACACAGCAACTTGTTGGCCAACTTGGTTGTGTTGTAGGTGAAGTTGGTGTGTGTATGGGTAGGTTGGCAGACCAAATCACAAGTTGGCCAACCAAGTTGGTGGTTTTCAAACGCTTTTGATATTTGTAGGCGGGGCCTATTGTTGTGCCAACGTGTTGTAGTGTGTATGGGCAAGTTGTCCAACTTGACTGCCAACATCAGTCTGCTCCGGTTTCTCATCGAGGCAGTGCTAGTGATCTATGCTAATAGTGGTATTGTGATGGCTACTATTCAGAACAACGATGCATGGAACACCGTCATCGAAAAGTTTCGCAGTCTACCACAGTTGTGGAAAGTGAAATCTGATTTATATAAAAATTCAAGAAACAAGGGCTGGGAAGAATTGCTGATTGCTTTCAAAGAAGTGGAAAGGGATGCCACACTCGAAAGCATGAAAAAACGTATAGCAAATATGCGTACATGCTATCGACGGGAACTAAAGAAAAAACTAAAAAGTGAAAGATCTGGAGCAGAAGATGAAGATATATATGAACCTACCCTGTGGTACTTTGATAAGTTAGATTTTTTAAGGGACCAGGAAACACAGTTGCCGGGAATATCGTCCTTTGACGGTGCTGACGACGATGAAGACGACAATGACGACTCTGAGATGAGCTCAAGTTTAATTAATAGCTTTACAATTAAATATATTTCGGTGAAAAATCGCGAATTACAAAAGTATCTTAAATATGTAAAGTAGATCATCGGTTAAACGACCATCCGTTAACCGAAATCAATCTAGAAAAAAGAAAAAAAAAGAATAGTTTGATAGGTATTTTTAGTAATTTTTATTGCAAATTCGATAAATAATATGTAATTTAAAATTTCTAAAAACTTTTAAACAATAATAAGTGAATAAGTTGAAATTTTGCTAGGAAACCAGGCTTCCTTCATTTTTTCTCTCAGTTCATCAATTTTTGGCTCCCCTCTTTCCTGATTTTTCCTGTTATTATTTCTTAAAACTTATTCCAATTTTATATTTCATTCTTCTACACGAAATTTTCAAGCCAATTATTTCCAAACGTTTTCCAATTGTTATTAAAACGTAGTTCATTTCATTGTTAGAAAATGTGTAAATGCCGAGATTTTTCATGAAAATTTTGTGTGCAGTACGTGTAGGCCTATATTTATATATAAATTGGGTCTCATATATTTCGGATGATCGAAGATCTACTGTATTTAAAATACTGACCATCTCTGTTAAAAAAAGCTTGATTAAACATTTACTAACTTATATTTGCATGTTTGGTAGGAGTCCTTAGAAGTCATTAAGAGAAAGAGAACCAGTAAAGTTGGGAATGATAACTGTACATAAAGCTATTTCTTCTAGTTCCAACATTACTGTATAAATAAACACCTTGTTCTCCGTATGCTTGTTCTTCCTCTACTGATGTCGGGCAACAGTGTTGGCCAACTTATTTTTGTGTTGGCCAACCAAGTTGGGAGACATGGTTGGCCAACAAGTTGCTGTGTGTATGGGGCCCTTAATGATCGCGCTGTCAACAAGACGTAAAGCCACAGAGAAAAGGGGGGGGGGGGGGGAGTGAACGCTGCTGGTTCATTATACACAAATTGCACTGTTAAACTCTAGTATGGTTTCCGCTCTATGTATGGTATATCTAAATGTAGATTTTGTCCTTTACATAGAAAATATCGTAAACCATTAAATTTAGATACTTCTTTTTTATCTTTTTCCTATCTAATTATATTGAATAGGTTACTTTTAGATGTAATTATTATTCCTTCCAAGGCTAGATATCTATTGTTAGCAAGAAGTAGCAACAATGCACTCTGAGAAAGAAGAGGGAGATCTTTATATCTCGTGCGGTAATAAGTTGCGTCTCTTACTGCTGCTGTTTTGTTGTGCCACGATCGTATCGTGTTGTTCATATTATAAATCTGACTTTAATACCTACAATGTCGTCTACCAGTGCTAAGAAGAAATGCAGACAATATTCACACGAGTATTTGAGATATGGTTTTGTGCAACCTTTGCTAATGAAACTATTCCTATGTGCTTTTTATGTGAAAAAACTTTCAGCAATGATGCTATGAAGCCGGCGAAAATGAAAGACCACTTGGAAAGGATCCATTCTGATAAGAAAAACAAAGAATTTGAGTATTTCAAAATGCTAAAAGAGAAATTGAGAGATCGGCCATATTTAAGTACTTATTTGAAGTCATCTGCTAGCGCTGATAGTGAAGGAGGACTGAGGACATCCTACAGCATCTCTCTTAACATAGCAAAGAAAGGCAAACCGTACACTATTGGTGAAGAGATTATAGTACCAGCTATAAAAGATGTAATTGAAAATGTTATGAAGAAAGACTCTCAACTATTTTTAAAGTGCATACCATTGAGTGCAAATACTGTGCAGCGACATATAGAGGAAATGGCCGATGATGTGGAAAGATCTTTGACCTCCGAGTTCCAGCATTGTAAGTTTGCTATTCAACTTGACGAATCAACTTTCGAAAGTTCAAATCTTCTCATGGCTTATGTTCGGTTCCATAGTCCATCCCTGAATGACACTGTTGATGAATTTCTGTTTGCTAAATATCTTCAAACTGATTCAAAAGGTGAGACAATTTTTTATGTTTGCAAGATTATTTGAACAAGCACAACATTCCTTTCGGGAATATTACTGCAGTAGCTACTGACGGTGCACCTGCTATGGTAGGCCGTTATAGAGGATTTTTCGTCTTTCTGAAGGAAAAAGTTCCTAATGTACGTACCGTTCACTGTGTCCTACACAGGCAGCATCTTGTAGCCAAAAAATTGAGTGGCGAGCTGCATGATACTCTAAAAGTGTGCATTAGGTCAATTAATAAAATTAAAGCTCATCCTCTCAATTCCCGACTGTTTCCGAAGTCATGTGAAGTAAATGATGAACCTTTCAATCAATTACTTTTGCACACTGAGGTAAGGTGGTTGTCAAGAGGTGATAGTTTGCAGAGGCTTGTTGACTTGTACGACTCGTCTGCAGAGTTTCTTAAGAATGTGGATCCATTACTCTGTGACGAGTTAAAACAGTGCAAGAACCATCTGTTCTATTTGGCAGATCTTTATTCGAAATTTAACGAAGTACAGAAGCGTTTGCAAGGAAAAAATGTTACAATTGTTCAAGCTCGAACAATTATAATGGCCTTTCAACTAAAAATAGACCTGTTAAAATCTTCACTGGCACGTAAAGATTTAAAATATTTTTCAAACTTTCGACTACTAAAAGAAAATGAAGAGATACCCGACAGTGATTTGGAGATATATGTTAAACATCTCGATAAATTAAGAGAAGGCTTCAAAGCACGTTTCGAAGACTTGGAGAACATGCATGTTCCTGAATGGTTTGCATCTCCATTTGATGTTAAAATTGATAATGAAGGTAATGAACCTGGCTTAGAAGATGAACTGATTGAAATCTGGAAGCTAACGCGTTGTTTAAAAGTAAAAACCTCAGCGAATTTTGGAGCGATAACAATATTGCTACAAAATACCCCAAGCTCAGAGCAGAAGCCGAACCTTTCTTACTTGCATTCCCAACTTCATACATGGTTGAAGCTGGCTTTAGCCACGCGAACGCTATTTTGACAAGACAGAGAAACGGACTGAACTTGGAAAACCGTGGTGATTTGTGACTAAAACTTAACAATTTTCAACCGAACATCAGTAATTTTGTTGCTACCCTTCAGACCCATCCATCTCACTAATATCAGATACTTTAATAAAAAGGTATGTAAACTTATTTTTAATGTTTTCAATAGTAGTCGTAAAATGGCAGATGTTTCTTTTTTATCGATTATAATTTATTTAAATTTTCAATTATTATTTTGTGTTTTACATTTTATGACACTTACGGCTATAGGCTAGTTTCCATCTATCTATAATTTTGTTATTATTTTTTATGATTATAATAGCAGTGTAAAATATCTCCTTTTCTGTTAGTGTTGTTGGGTGGATTTTTTAAGGTGTGGGAACTATAAATATTTTATTTGGGTTGTTATGCAAGTCTCCTTATTGTTTAACATCAGAAATGCTATTAATGATATAAAATTTTCATCATTGGCGGATCCAGGAATTTTTCGAGCCGGGGCAAAAACTGTAGGAATGCCGCCCCTTGCAACATTATTTGCAGCTTCCATTTTTGCCGTCTGACCCCAAGTGTCGCTGCCTCGATTGTCAGCCAAACTCATTGTTGTCGCCGCCCAGCGCCCAGTGTACTAGTAGAGCTAATAAAAGGTTTCCGCGACTTAAATCGCCGCCCTTCAAACACGATTTTGCCGCCCCCTCCAAGTTGGCACCCCGGTGTACACCCCCCCCCCCCAGATCCGGCACTGGTTTTTATTAAACGTTTAATCTGGGGGTCGATGAGAAGATAAATGTTCTATGAGGGGGTCGAAGTGATGAAAAGTTTGGGGACCCCTGATCTAAAACGAACTACTTTTCTGGATCCAGCGTTGTGGTATATTAATTTTAATACTAATTTCATAATACAAATCAGTTTGGAGGTACATAATTCGCTTTCTTGTAGGTTGCTTTATTTATTGTGGACCATTAAAAACAGTTAAAAGTAGAAACAGATCAGCACTGTTTGGAATTTGTGCTTAAGCAATGTTGGTAGCCCTGCGGCTGTTCCGCTCCCTGCTTTTCTTCCCCCAGGCAGCCTCAATCTGTTTGCGTATTTTAGTTCATTATTTTAAAGGTTGCACTGGACCTATAACGACTTTGATGAGTGAAAATTTCAATGTTTTAAGTACATCATCTCTATCGTCAAGCATTATCACGATAGTCGTCGAAATTAAAGAAAATTCAGTTTTACTGATAATGAGCGCTCTGGCTGTTCAGTTTAGTGTGCTAACCGCTCCCCCCCCCCCCCAACTAGCCGTCACGTGTTGCATAGCTCACTGGGTTTAACCATGGAGCAAAGAAAAGAGAGGAGACCACGTAAGTGACCTTCTCCATACAGCAACGTGAAGCCGAGAGGAGAGCAGTGGGGTAAGGAGGTCGCCATATTGGTAGGGCAAAAAAACAAAGGGAATGTATATGGAACAGAATAATTTCTTCGTTTTTAAGTTTCGCATTACTAAAAATGAAGTTTTATGACGTCACATTTATAAATAACCCAAGTCATATTATCTACAAACATTACAACCTTATCACTTTTCAGCCACCACTACCTAGCACAGATCACTGGTCCTTGGGTGTGAAAGTAGCATGGAGTTTCCTCTCGTGCACAACGTTGGTCGAATGTCGATAGCTGTGGGGATGTGGGAGATATGATGATTAAAGTGGCCCAATGCAGGGAGCTTTCATATTTCCACCAAAAATTTGTATCTCCGTATACTTCTCTTTCCTGCCACAACTACATAACATACACCTTTGGTGTTTGTGTGTGGTAGTAGAATCGTGTCTCCTGTCGTGCACTATGGTTGTTAGATGGTAGCTATGGGGGTGTGGGAGACATTGGGGTTGAAAGAGGTCGACCTGAGGCAATTTCATACTTCTGCCAAAGACGCATGTGTCATGGTGTATCACTTTTCAGCGAAAACTATCGATCACAGATCACTGGCGTTTGTGTGTGGTAGTAGCACAGTCATATTTCGATCACAACAGCGGCCGAATTTCAGTAACTGTGGTAGAGGGTGGTTGAAAGTGGCCAACCAAGGATATTTTCGAATTTCGACGAAAGACATGTGTCTCCACATATGTCACTTTACTACCACAACCACATAGCGTAGAGCATTAGTGTTTGTGTGTGGTAGTAGAATCGTATCTCCTGTGGTGCACTATAGTTGTTAGATGTCGGTAACTATGAGGGTGTGGGAGATATGGGGGTTGAAAGGGGTCGACCTATGGCAAATTGATATATCTGCCAAACACGCATGTTTCATGGTGTATCACTTTTCAGAGAAAACTGTCGATCACAGATCACTGGCGATTGTGTGTGGTAGTATCACAGTCACCTTTAGATCACAACAGCGGCCGAATTTCAGTAACTGGGGTAGTGTGGGAGATATGGTGGTTGAAATTGGCCGACCAAGGATATTTTCTTATTTCAACTGTCTACGCATATATCAATTTTCTGCATTGGTGTTTGTGTTTGGTAGTAGAATCGTATCTCTTGTCGTGCACTATGGTTGTTAGATGTCGGTAGCTATAAGGGTGTGGGAGATATGGAGAATGAAAGTGGTCGACCTGTGGCAATTTCATATTTCTGCCAAATACGCATGTGTCATGGTGTATCACATTTCAGCGAAAACTATCTATCGCTGATCACTGGCGTTTGTGTGTGGTAGTAGCACAGAGTCACCTTTCGATCACAACAGCGGCCGAATTTCAGAAACTGTGGTAGTGTGGGAGATATGGTGGTTGAAAGTGGCCGACCAAGGATATTTTCGTATTTCGACTGTCTCCGCATATATCACTTTTCTGCGACAACTACATAGTATACAGCATTGGTGTTTGTGTTTGGTAGTAGCATCCTATCTCTTGTCATGCACTATGTTTGTTACATGTCGGTAGCTATGGGGGTGTGGGAGATATGGGGGATGAAAGTGGTCGACCTGTGGCAATATCATATTTCTGCCAAAGACGCGTGTGTCATGGTGTATCACTTTTCAGCGAAAACTATCTAGCGCAGATCACTGGCGTTTGTGTGTGGTAATAGCACAAAATCACCTTTCAATCACAACAGCGGCCGAATTTCAGTAACGGTGGGAGTGTGGGAGATATGGTGGTTGAAAGTGGCCGATCAAGGATATTTTCGTATTTCGATGAAAGACATGTGTCTCCGCACACAGTCCCTGGCCATATTATTAGATGCACTGCAAATCTTTAGTATTATTTGTATAATTACGTGTTGAGTACTATTTCTCATGCAATTAATCATAAAATTTATAAAAGTTATTTAGGGCAGTTAGTTCATTGTTGAATTTTATGTCTATTGTTGCTGTTTGATACTGGATTGTTGACTTATTGTGGCTATCAGTGTGCATAGTACAGTGTACAGGTACGGACCTGTTCACTGGCGTTCCCGCGTGTAACTGCTCTGTTTCTTTGTTCACTTTTATTATCATTTGTGTAATATCGACATCACAAGTGATTGTTTAATAACCAGATATTACTGATTGTGACCTTTAAAAATGGGTAAAAGAGGAGATATTACACCACGTAAAAAAGCAGAAGTCAAAGCCCTCGTTAATACAAAAATGTATTCCAATCGGGAAATTTCACGAAGGTTGAAATTATTCGACGCTAGCGTGAGACGCATAAAGAAGAAAATTGATTCAGGTGAAGAATTGAGCCCCAGAAGGAACAATAAATGCGGAAGAAAGCCAATTTTCACCCCAAGGTCAGAAAGATTTCTCAAAAGAATTTGTCTATAAAACAGATTTGCAACAACGAAACAGATAAAATCTCAACTGGAAGAGGCTAATGTGAATGCATCTGAACGCACTGTTCGCGGAAAGTTGAAGGATATTGATTTCAAGGCTTGTCGACCTGCTAGAAAACCCAAGTTAACAGCCACAATGAAAGCAAAATGTCTGAAGTGGGCTAAACAGTGGTGTGATAAGGATGTGGACTTCTGAAGATCGGTAATTTTACTTCAAAATTATTATTTGCGATATGATAGATGCTATGTACATTTATTCATAACATATTAATCAAGTTTCTTGATTTTTACAGGTATGTTTCAGCGATGTAAGCATGTTTGAAATTTTAAGTAACAAATGTCAGCATGTGCGCCGTCGAAGAGGAGAAAAATTCCATCCTGACTGCTTTATTCAGACCGTAAAACACCAAACAAAGGTGATGACTTGGTCTGTCATCAGTGGCAAGTATACAGGACGTCTTTATGTGGTTAAAGGCATAATGAGGCAAGACCAGTACAAAGAAGTCTTGCAAAAACGGTTAATACCGCAGGTCAGAGAATGATTCCCGAATGGGGAACCATTTATTTTTATACAGGATGGCGCTCCCTGTCACACAGCCAGGTCGGTAAAAACCTTTCTGAAGGAACAAAATATCCCTCTGTTGGACTGGCCAGGTAACAGTCCCGACATAAACCCCATAGAAAATGTATGGGAACTCATGAAGAGGGAGATGGCAAAAGATGTCATCACGACAAAAACGCAGATCTTGGATAAGATCATCCATGTGTGGTATCATCATCCACAAATGCAGGACACTGTACAATCCTGCATCAACAGCATGCCGCGTCGTATTAAGGCTCTCATTGCTGCGAAAGGTGGCTCAACAAAATATTAAAAATAATGTTTTAATTTTCACAATATTTTAATATTTTGTTGTGATTATTTAAAATAAAATATTTTCAAGAAATACTGTGTTTTATTTATTTGTTATATCACCTGTGTTATGAAGCAGACTACATATAATAATTTTATTGCAATTTATGTATTAAGAAACGTATTTAGTTAGCCACAAATCAAAATTTGCATAAAAACTGTAGTGCATCTAATAAATTGGCGAGGGACTGTATGTCACTTTTCTGCCACATCTACATAGCATACGGTAATGGTGTTTTTGTGTGGTAGTAGAATCGTGTCTACTGTGGTGCACTATGGTTGTTAGATGTCAGTAGCTATGGGGGTGTGGGAGATATGGGGGTTGAAATTGGTCGACCTGTGGCAATTTCATATTTCTGCCAAAGACGCATGTGCCATGGTGTATCACTTTTAAGCGAAAACTATATATCGCAGATCACTTGCGTTTGATGTGTAGTAGTAACACAGAGTCACCCATCGATCACAACGTTGGCCGAAATTCGGTAACTGTGAGAGTGTGTGAGATATGGTGTTTGAAAGTGGTCGATCATCGAATATTTTCGTATTTCATCAATAGACTTGTGTGTATCCATAAATTCTACTTTGCTGCCGGAACTACATAGTGCAGATGACTGGCATTTGTGTGTGGTAATAGCTTCGAGTCTCCCATCGTGCACTATGGTGGTTAGATGTCGGTAGTTGTCAGTATGAATTCTTTACAAACACTGAACGAAGTCGTGAGTACCAGCTAGTTTAAGAAAAAAAATCTGTAAAAATATTTATAGGAATTTTGTACACCGATAATATATTAGGTTGACCTCTATGTATGTATCAATGATTGTAAGGGAATTTTACAACTCCATTTTGACCCACTTCCATATCCGAGCTGTTTGAAATTTCGCTCACATATTAAGAACGGGTGACAATACAATAATTTTATAGCTATGTCCTGCTATTCTCATTACCTTGACAGTAACATCAGATAGATGGTTGAATTTCGCAAACTTAATTTTAACACAATTCCAGATGTCCAAACTTGTCTGAAAATTTGCTAATATATTAACTCATTACAATACCATACTTTCATAGCTAAGTCTTGATACACTAGTTACTTTGACAGTAACAACAGAAAAATTTTGCACTCGTTTTAACAATCATTGACAAGTACAGTAGTCTCTTAGCTATGTCCTGCTACTCTCATTACTTTGACAGTAACAATAGTTGCATGCAATAAAATTTTTCATTTCAGTGTTCACCCACTTCCTTACATCCGAATTGTTTGAAATTTAGCTCATTTATTAATAGCCGATAAAAATTCAGTAATTCCACTCTCACTACATTGTCAGTAACAACTTAAAGGTGGTTGAATGTAAGGAAAGTTTCAGTTCATTTTTCACCCACTTCAGAAAGTCTTAATTGTCTGATTATTTGTACAGAAATTAAGAAACAGATGACAATCCAATAATTACATATCTATGACTTGGTAATCTCATTACTTTGACAGTAAGAACAGTAAAGTAATTTAACCATCTTATAACAGATGGGGCTCATTTTCGCCAACTTTCCACATCATCCTTGGTGGCTCAGTTGGTTAAGGCTCGTGACTGACGAACAGACTATTCCCTGCTCGAATCCCGGTTTCGGTTGAAATTTTAACAGTTATTATAAGTGGCAAAGATTAGGATAACCCATGGTTCAAATTTCACATTAAACTGCAGCCGGGACATTAGTGCAGTAGCGTGGCAATTCGAGAAACCTTCGTTATTTGGCGGCTGGATCCTTTGGAGATTTCCCGGCCAATTTCGCCATATGCATATAATTTAATTACCAACTTCCAGGCATCTTAGTTTTTAGAAATTTTGCACACGTATTAAGAACACTTAACAACACAATAATTTCATAACAATAATCTGATATTCTCATTACTTTGATAGTAACAACAGAAAAATGATTTTGTTGCGGAACCTTTTGCCATGCACAATTGATGATACTTTGATACATCTGCTACAATGGTTTCGGCTGTCGCTTAATGTGATGTTAATTAATGAGTATACAAAACTTTGTTTCCAATTACTTCGTACTATTATAGAAGACTGGTCTTATTTATTCTGCTATTGGACCTATGGTGGGGTTGACCGTTAAATTGTATATTACTCATGGGAATAATAATTAAAAATGAAGCTACAACACAGATAATAAGAGAGATTGGAGAACAAAGGCAAAATTAAGAAACATACTATTGAAACAATCTGAACTAAAAATTTAAAAATTTGTAATGTGAACTAAAAGGTTAAAAATAATATTTAAATATAAAGATTTTGTTTAACAGCGACAGGATGTCCCACAATTCAGGATAAATCAATTTTTTGAATAAGCTTAAAGAATAGTCACTGATTACAAAAATAACTTTAATGTAAAAAAAGTGTGGCGTGCTCTCAAGATAACTTTTGACAAAGACTCTACCGTTACAAACATCCTGTGACAAAAAATATAAGACAACTGATATAGCAAATAAATAACAATCAATCATGGATTCAGTTAAAATTAAATCACACTGTGGTCAGGCGTTTTATATTAAATCAGTAACTAAACATTCAAAAATTCTTATTATGGCGGATGTCATAAAGACAAATGTCATTTAATTGTAGCACATACAGTATAACCAATAATGAAAGAGAATAATACTCATACTTGATAAACATTACTGAATTATTGTATACATAAATATCAGTTAAATCCATACATCAAACGAAAAATTAATTTTTATAGACATTTACTTCAAACTTAGCAAAAAGAATAGAAATAAAAACACCTATATTAAGGTTTAATGTCATACAATCTTATCTGAGTACACTGACTTAAATTGTTAATTCAATAATTTGAGAAATGCAAATTTCTATTACATGAAATACAGCAGATTATTGATAGCATAAATAAACTATTATATTTTCCAGAATATAATTCTTTTTACACAATTTGTTGTAAAATTAACACAGTTCTATTTTACTAAGTAAATAGTTTTCAACAGACATGTCAATCAAATTTTGTATCTCCTTGATGGATTCTTATAAGAACCAAACATTATAAGAGAGGGTGCAAAAACTTAAGAAAAATTAAAATGGAATTTCTGATGGTAGAGATGGATTTTACTACATAGTTAGGTCACTAATGTTACAATACCCCTTTGGAAAGGAAAGGGTGATGTACTAGACTGCTCCAACTAATGACTGATTCACCTACTTCGCCACGCAATGACGATCTTTAAGTGTATTGTTGGTGCAAGGTTTCCAAGCATAGTTAAGGTTGCTCCAAATTAGTGTGGTTCCATGAAAGGCACAGGGATGACTGATGCTATTCATACCAAACAACTTTTGATGGTAAGACACATTGAAAAGAGAAAAG
This sequence comes from Vandiemenella viatica, assembly GCA_031002005.1. Classification (NCBI taxonomy): domain Eukaryota; kingdom Metazoa; phylum Arthropoda; class Insecta; order Orthoptera; family Morabidae; genus Vandiemenella; species Vandiemenella viatica. The sequence goes on from JARYHS010004479.1 coordinate 21,363, forward strand.
CACTGCACATAGCTTTTTTAGGATCTTGAAAACGGTTTCAATAAGGTACCTACAGAGCTATTCTCTTATTCGCTGAAACGGCATGGGGAACCAGAGGTAAAACTTAAATGGATCCAGCTATTACATTGTATTGTCATCTGTTATGTTTGATATGCTGCAGAAAGTTCTGACTCTATTTCCCCATTAGTGTTGGTGTTCATCCAGGATCAGCTTTTTTACCCACTCCTATTTACCTTCTGTCTTTACACCATTACTGGAGAACTGCTCACTCCACACTCCAAGAAATTACTCCATGCTGATGATATCATAGTCACCTGCAAGTCTCAAGAAGAATCTGAACAACTAATCCAATGATGGAAAACTTCCCTTGATTAACTCTTTGAAGGGCGTGTGTCACTATAACTAACCAACAAATTGATGCTGTTCTATGGGCGGTGGTCATTGTAGCTAATCACCAACTTAGTGCTGTTGTATGCGCGGTGGTTACCTGGTGTAACCACATTCTTTTATTGTGCTCCCTTACATGGACCGCTACGACTCTTTCTAACCACATGTTATAGTTGTCCTGTGGCCCAATAGATGGCAGAAAGAGTACTCTGCGGCATTTCTATGATGTATTTATTGTTTAAGCGGTCGCTTTATTCAGATGTGCCATTGTCACTTGCAGTGTTATGTTTCTGACTGCTGTTTTATTTCAGATTATTGTATTTTATTGGTGGTAAGTATTTCATTTGATATTTAATTCATTTAAAAAGCTATTGAAATATTATTAGAGTCTTTACAAAGTTCATTTGTTATTCCAGGCAACATATTTACAGGTGGTCAGTGCTGCCAACCACCGCCCTTATAACCTTATAACGTACAACAGATATGTCTCGACGAAAATCTTTATCACAAGACGAAATATATCGTTTGCTGTTTGAAGAAATACCTTCAGATCAAGATAGTGTCGTAGATTCCGATGACAGTGCAACTGATTATACTTATCTAAATCAAAATGTGAATAAAAGGCAGTTTTGTGACAAAGTGTTGAGCAGCAGTGAATCCGAAAAAAGTGACTGTGAAACAACAAATGTCTCTGCAGCACAGCCTTCCACAGCTGCGTTGAACATCACAGTGACGTGGACTCAAGATACTCGTGTTTTACCAGTGCCTCTATATATACAAGAAAGTGGTGTAGCAGCAAAAATAAAGAACAAAGCAAATCACAAACCTTTGGACCTCTTTTGTGAGTATTTTGATGAAGCGCTTATCGATCATATTGTATTTCATACAAACCTTTATGCTACCCAGTCTGGCAAAAAATTTGTTCCTACTGATACATGTGAAATTAAGACATTTATAGGGATAAATTTATACATGGGAATTACTAAAAAACCCAGCTACCGAGATTATTGGAGTACAGAACCTGACCTTGGTGAGAATTACATTTCTAAGCTAATGACTGTGAAAAGATTTAGCTTCCTTTTGAGTCATCTACATCTTAATGATAACTCCTTAGCCCCTGACAGAAGCAGTGCAAACTATGACAAATTATACAAGATTCGACCATTGCTTGACCATCTTGGAGAAAAATTTCTTGAGTGCTACAAACCTCATCAGAAACTTGCAATAGATGAGACAATGGTAAAATTCAAGGGCCGATCATCCCTCAAGCAGTACATGAGAGGTAAGCCAATCAACCGGGGATATAAGATATGGATGCTGTGTGACGAGTTATCCTACAATTTAAAATTTGAAATTTACACAGGAAAGAATTTAGGAGCAACAGAAGTAGGGCTAGGTGCAAAAGTTGTTCAGACTTTGATGAGTGGTTTTGAAGGTCATCATCACATTGTATTCATGGACAATTACTTTTCCTCTTATGAGCTGTTCAAAAACCTGAAGTCAAAACATCAAGTATATGCTTGTGGAACAATAAACCACAGACGAAAATTCCTACCTACACTGAAGGATGAAAAGCAACTTAAAAGGGGTGAGTTTGATTCTAGAGTAAGTGTAGATTGAGTAGCTGTGTACAGATTGAACGGACAACAGGGCAGTAAACTTGATTTCAACATGTCATGATCCGTCAGATGTTTCTTCCGTGAATCGGAAAATGAAAGATGGAACCATAACTACAATCAAGTGTCCTCAAGTCTTGAAGGACTACAACTCGTACATGAATTTCGTCGATAATTTTGATAGACTCAAATCAGATTACTCGACAGACAGGAAAAGTAAAAAGTGGTGGATGAGATTATTTTTTCATTTTATTGATTGTTGTGTTACAAATGCCTTTATAATGCACAAGGAACTTCCGGAAGAACAATTCACAAACAAAGATTTTCGCCGGCAAGTTTACAAAGGTTTGCTTACTCCAAGAATAGTTGCTTCAAGGGGCACAACTACATCTGGAGGCCAAGGTAATTCACAATCTCCAATTACAATCAAGGCACATAAACCATTTGTAGACAAAAGTATTCGCCAAGAAAGCAGCAAGCACCAACCTGTTCATTCAACATCTAAGAGATGTGCCGTCCTGCAGCTCACGAAAGAATCCAGTACGTACCGTCTGGATGTGCTCAGTATGTAAAGTGCCACTATGTCTAAGAGCTGGGAAGGAATGCTTTAGAACATATCTCACTAAATAGCTGTAAATATGTGGCAACAAAAAACTTTTTACAAAAAACATTTTTGGTGATTCACTAAACATTGTGTTACAGTATGCTCGAGTGCTTAGTGGGGCTGTGGTTAGTTGACTAACCACAATTTATGCTTATTAATTATGGTTGATTTGATGATATATGAATATCTGAAAGCTACTGTATATATAAAAAGAAATAAATATTTGATTAAAAGTCAATTTAAATGAATTGGAGAAACTTTTATGTTCTGCCCCTCTCAGGGTTTTTTCTAAGTAATTTTTCTGCCCCTCAAAGGTTTTTTCCTGCTCACTTTCTCTGCCCTTCAAAGAGTTAATACAGTTTGCACCTTAATATCTGGAAGACCGAGCACATGGAGTGTGGGGTTCCAAGGGATGGGTCAGTTAATATCAATGTCGTTGAACTCCATAAGTCAACTGACTTAAAATACCTGCGAACAGAACTCTGTTCAGATGGTCAAACACTCGCAAATGTCTGAAATGGAGTCAATGCATTTGGTGTGGCTCCAACCACTGAGAAAATGTGTTAGGGTCATCTGCGATGATACAGCCATGTACAATACAACAACAATACATCAGTGGCAAGAACAGCACTAGACATAAGACTGGAGGGGCAAAGACCATGAGGGACATCCAAGAAACAGTGGCTGGATACTTTATGGGAGGACATGCATCTAGTCAATGTCTCACCTGAACATGCACAAGATCAACACAAATGGAAGAATCCACAACAGTAGAACCTGCAATATTGGATTACTGCTAAGAGAAATGGATTTTAACATAATTTACAGGGCTAAGGGTCACTATAAATAATTTTTCTAAAATATCTACAATTTTAAGGCCATCAACATATAGATTATTTTATGCTATTTGAGGTTTACAGATAATATGTGTGTGTGTGTGTGCTAACAATTTTTTTCTAGCATAAGGCATCTCAAGAATTTTTTTTATAAGACAGATGCAATTTTCTGGAATGTCCACAACTATATGATTATTTAGCCATATAAATATTGAGCCTTATAGTGCAGCTATGTAACAAATTATAACTTTACCTGACCCCCTAAACAAATTTAACAAGCACAAAACACCTCACCATGAATTTTACAAACTTTTCCTTAACCTTCACAAACATGAAGCACCTTATTTACATATATTTTATTGTGTGTTACATATCAAAAGCTACAAAAAATAAGGCTTCTCGCCACTATGAATACTTTTATGTATTGTTACACAACTATAGTTCATAAACAATTGTTTAGAATTTTTACAAGCATAAGTTTGGTAGTTGACATGGATTCCTTTAATGTTATGTAGCTATATGATGGTGTAAATAATTTCCTACAAATCCTAAGAATGCTCATCTGAATTTTTTATGTATTTCGAACTTGAAGAATCCTTAAACGATTTCACACGTTCACAAGTGCAAGGACGCTAGTTAGTATGAACTATTTTATGTGCTTTGAGGGTACCTGATTGTGTAAATGATTTTCCACAAATTTCACAAGCATATGGCCGCTCGCCTGTATGAATTCTTTTATGTATTATAAGGTGACTATTGACAGAAAAAGCTTTTCCACAAAATTCACAAACATAAGGCCGCTCACCTGTATGAATTCTTTTATGTACTACCAAACAATTAGCGGATGTAAACGTTTTCCCACAAATTTCACAACCATAAGGCCGCTCACCTGTATGAATTCTTTTATGTACTACTAAGCGATCAGACCGTGTAAACGTTTTACCACAAATTTCACAACCATAAGGCCGCTCACCTGTATGAATTCTTTTATGTACTACTAAGTTATTAGCCTGTGTAAACGATTTTCCACAAATTTCACAAAAGTGAGGCCGCTCACCTGTATGAATTCTTTTATGTACTACTAAGTCATTAGCCTGTGTAAACGTTTTTCCACAAATTTCACAAAAGTTAGGCCGCTCACCTGTATGAATTCTTTTATGTACTACCAAGCAATTAGCCGATGTAAACGTTTTCCCACAAATTTCACAACCATAAGGCCGCTCACCTGTATGAATTCTTTTATGTACTACTAAGCGATCAGACCGTGTAAACGTTTTACCACAAATTTCACAACCATAAGGCTGCTCACCTGTATGAATTGTTTTATGTGCTACTAAGTGATTAGCACATGTAAACGTTTTACCACAAATTTCACAACCATAAGGCCGCTCACCTGTATGAATTCTTTTATGTACTACTAAGTTATTAGCCTGTGTAAACGATTTTCCACAAATTTCACAAAAGTGAGGCCGCTCACCTGTATGAATTCTTTTATGTACTACTAAGTCATTAGCCTGTGTAAACGTTTTTCCACAAATTTCACAAAAGTTAGGCCGCTCACCTGTATGAATTCTTTTATGTACTACCAAGCAATTAGCCGATGTAAACGTTTTCCCACAAATTTCACAACCATAAGGCCGCTCACCTGTATGAATTCTTTTATGTACTACTAAGCGATCAGACCGTGTAAACGTTTTACCACAAATTTCACAACCATAAGGCTGCTCACCTGTATGAATTGTTTTATGTGCTACTAAGTGATTAGCACATGTAAACGTTTTACCACAAATTTCACAACCATAAGGCCGCTCACCTGTATGAATTCTTTTATGTACTACTAAGTTATTAGCCTGTGTAAACGATTTTCCACAAATTTCACAAAAGTGAGGCCGCTCACCTGTATGAATTCTTTTATGTACAAAAAAGTCATTAGCCTGTTTAATCGTTTTTCCACAAATTTCACAAAAGTTAGGCTGCTCACCTGTATGAATTCTTTTATGTATTATAAGGTGACAATTGACAGAAAAAGCTTTTCCACAAATTTCACAACCATAAGGCCACTCACCTGTATGAATCTTTTTATGTTTTGCAAGGTTAGTATTAGCAGTAAAACATTTTCCACAAACTTCACAAGCATACGGCCGGTCTTTCTTAAGGATTCTTTTATGAGTTATTAGGATGTCAGAATTCACAAAAGGCTCCCCACATATTTTGGAAGTGTAAGGCTGCTGCAGATCATGAGTAGGAATTACTTGATGATACCTAGAAACAAGGTAACATTGGTAAATTTAGCATAATACCATTCCTATAGTTAATAACTAGTGGTTATTCGAAAATCGCAGAAAAGGTTTCTAATAAGCTATATATAATATTAAAAGAACTTGTATTTACACACTTACAGCCCTGCAGCTCCAAGATATGAAGTATTATTATTTTATAGTTTTCTATTCCCTTTATCTATAGATCATGTTGTAATCACATATAAAAATAGTTGATTAGCAAGCTTGAGTAAGCTGTTGAAAAAATACGCTGTTCAATTTTGATGTCACTCTAATCAGTGGTTCGTTTTTAAGAGCATTTTGAAACTTAACCTTTAATTATAATCATCCTGTAAAAGTGTACAAAATTCCTTCAAAATCAAATATAAACTGTAGCTTTGTATAAAGAATATTGACAATAATTAAGGAATGGAAAGAGGGAGAGAGATTTGGTTTTTGTAAAACTAATGTGGACAGGTATTTTTCTCTTTCTTTTAACCCTTTCCTCCCTGACGGTACTTATAAGTACCACTGTATTTACCACCATATAATTCGACAATACCAGTGTCCACTGCATTGTTAAGCCTGTTAATGTATTGTTGTATGATTAAGTCAGACAATGACAACATTTATTTTTAAATTCTGTGTAAAATTGACGAGAAATGAATTTTCTAAGTTGGGGCTTGACAGCATACTGACCAGAGTAACAAGTGGTACATTACAATGAATTTTTAGATTATAATTTACTTGGTAAGTATCAATTTCTGTTATTACTTTTTTACTTTGAACATTTAACAATATATTTTTTACCTATAAAATATGTTCTTCTAGTTTCTATACTAAATAATCTAGAAAAACCAACGTGGACTTATAAGTACCGTCAGGGAGTTATGGGTAGTTATATACAGATTATTGGTCAATAGATTTTGCAAGTATACAATTGGTTTTATCATTGTTTTAGATATTTTCAAATAGATATTTTTATGAAATATGCTCTGATTGAAACTCTTCTCTTAGAAGTTTATAATTTATCAGCTCTTCTCTTAGAAGTTTATAATTTATCAAGGCAAAAATGAAGAAATGACTGGAATGTTCTCAGATTACTCATTATGTCAAAGAGTGTTCTTAGAATTGACTGAAAAAATGGAGCAATGACGACGTTATCTAGTATTATCATTATTTTTCATCAGTTTCATTATTAAAAAACTGAAACAACTTTTGTTTGTGGGAGAATCAGACCCTACTGCAAGGGACTTTCTAACAATCTGCTGATGGAAAACTAAAAAGAGGAGATTGTGACAATAAATTTACAAACCTAGGTATTTGCTAGGAAATGGAAGGATAAAAAGTTCATACATTTAGTATCAAATTTTCATGGCAGCAGTGTAACTTCACTACACTGGTTGGGGTCAATGGCAACTTCAACAGATGAGCCCTCTCTCGGGTTGGATTGGTGACTTGGTGGATCTTGCACCAGAGGGCCTCTCTGGCCAGGTCATCGGGGGCCACCTGTGGCAGTAGGTCCCACAGCATTTTGCCCATCCTGCCATCCTGTTGTTACACCACTAATTATATGCAAAGAAAAAGATAGATTCAAGTCGACAATTTCATGGTCAAGAGTCGTCAAGGACAATACCTTCACGTGTGGGGTTGATACTGCTGATCGGCTGATGACTTTGTGCAATGCTGACAGAAGATTACCGAAATCATGGTAAAGATTGTTTTTGGGAATTCTGGATGTTGTATTTGTCAATGACTATAGCATAAATGGTCCGATATTTGAAAAAAAGTCTGTAAAATTTTTTAGAAGATCCTTTGCACAAGGTATGATGACTATGAAGGATATCAGTAAGAAGGAAAGGTCATCTATATATATTTCACCAAGCCCTCATCCATTCAAACAACACAAGTCATACTATTCCACAATGAGAGATATAAGATTGGGAAACAGAGGTATACACTGTCCCCAAATTGTAAAAATCAGAGGAAGATGTGAAGTATGTAGAATAAAGAAAATACTGTCAAAACATCATTCCAAATGTTGCACTGCATTGTCTTTTGTGTCTGAATGAGCAAAAAGAATTGTTTTTTTTTTTTTTAATATCATGAGGCAAACAATTCATACCAATATGAACATAATTGATTTCAATTGCTATTGCTGTACATCCTGTGATACACAAAGTCCCTGACAGTACTTATAAGTACCGGCTTAGTAATTAGCACTTAGAGTTCCAAAAAAAAAATTGAAAAAATATGTGTGTTTAATAATTGGGTGTTATATAATTGTAATTATAAATTTCCCTTTTTTCCAATAACCGGTAGGAAAGGGTTAAAGTATATATGCAAAGCTTCATCAAAATTGGATAAAAAAAATGTGGGTTTACATAAGAAATCAGTGGTGTTAAAAGGGAAAAGGAAGTGGTTTCTGTTAGAAAACTTCTCCATGAAAAATACATATACATGCAAACTTTCATGGCAATCTGTCAAACGGTGTCGACTGTAGCTTTGTGTAAAGAACATTGATAAAACTGCAAAGGGATGTAAATGGGGAGAGGAGTTGGGTTTTTCTCTTCATTTTGAAGTATATACGTGTAAAAGGTTCCAACAAAATTACATAAAAAAGTGGTATATTGTATAAAAAAATAAGGGTTGTAAAAGGGGGTTGGAGTGGTTTTTTTTAAATTTTTTGGTCATAAACCTTCTCTATAAAAAAGAAATGCATGTGTCAACTTTCACCATGATTGGTCAAATAGTGTCAACGTATATTAATCTCAGATATACTAACATCCTCTTGTAAATATAAGATTTAATGTTAAAATGGCATAAGCTCTATATACAAGCTAGGATCACTATGTTAGGTTTAATATCATTATTTGTAGTTTGGTATTACTTCCGTTAATGCAGTACAATAGTTTAGTTATTCAATAAATTTAATTTGAACTTCTGTGCAGCAAAAATTCAATCACTTCATTGAATATGCTGATCAAGGCATACAGAGATCAAAGTCATTTATTTTAGTACCATCTCAGTTGCAAGATTTTAGTTTTTATAGTGCATTATAATTGTATAAATTGTTTTAAATGTATCTCTAATGATTAGGCAGCAAAAGCAGAAACAGCCTGAGTAATTATTGAGTTATAACAGCTAACAAAAACATAAGGCATAGTGAATTTGCTATAGAATATAACATATTTTAATAACACTATAGATTGTGTTGTTACAACTCTTACATTGTAAATAGCCTGTAATACAAATAAATATTAGGATCACTGAAATGATTTTAATAAATGAGATAATATTTTAAGTGTATTATGCTGTATTTAAAGATTATTAATTAATACGTTTATTGCCAGTGTTAAATTGTAATATAACTCTTTTCAATAAAGTCTTTTATAGTGTAGAGTATTAATACAATTCTTTACAGTAACATGCCCTGTGAACATTCTGTTTCTGAATGATATTTCGGGCATATAGTTTTCCCATGCCATCTTCTACATAAGTACCAGACATTCCAAATGCCTTGTACTTTTCTAACCTGCCAGGTGGCCAAGTTCTCAAAATCAAAGCTTAACTGCTTAGAATATATGAGCAAATTACCCAATCAGCTATACTTAGTACTGGGAAATGGAATGTTTTCCCTCGAATTAATTTGTATGGTGTTTTCTCACACTATATGGACACTAACTGTTATTAGTTCATTCATTTATGCTGCCTTATGACAGTGGCATATTATATCTATAATTACCAATGATCATACAGGATCTATTATGAATTTCGGGTTTCAACCAGTCTTCAGACCTTTAGAATCAATCTTTTCTAGCCACTATATATCAACCAAAGCACATCTGAGAATTCAGCTGTCAACATTATGAGATAAGTGATTGTCAGTCACTAGCTAGTTACTGCTTCACTATAGACACCTGGTATAAATGAAACTAAAAGTTATTAATATTCAAATGTGCTAATCATAGTTTATATAAACATATCATGCTATTACACTCAGACCACATTAATATTAAAGATCAGTTGTTATCAAGGAGGAATTTTACAATTTTTTTGTGTGTACTTAGCACGAAACGCTGACTGTCTATAATTTAGTATAGATTTGATTTAGAGGATCCACATATCCTGTAATGAAACTGTGTACTGTTAAATACTATAGGAATTAAATAAATTCAGTTTAGTAATCTGCTCAAATTAAATTCCACAGTGTTTTCAGGAAATCATTTCAAATGATCCTTAGTCCAAGTAGCTCTTTTTATTCTAATTCTGTATAACAATAGCCTAAAGTGAAATATAATTTCATAAGTATCTGAAAGAAGCCTCTACCATACTGGGTATTAATAAAAGAATTGTGTAAAATCAACTCCATAAATATCCACTGTATGTAGAAAAATATATACACCGTAATATCTGACTGAATCATAAAAAAGTTAAATGCTGACTGGATCAGTAATATTCTAATTATAAATTGTAACAGGGATGTACTGGTTATTAGCTGCTTCCTACCAAATGTCAATCTCTCCTTCATGTGGAGCACGGATGAGGCTTTGGTGACTGAAATCCGGTAAAGGAGGATAAATTAGAAATAATCAATTATTTCCCGGAAACAGGAAGCCATTTGATTAAAGACCCTAATGGTATCCCAAAGATATGTGATCCTCTTAAATTACAAATAGAATAATGGTTTCTTCCTGGGTAAAATGTTCCAGAGGTAAAATCACCCCCCCCCCCCTGATCTGATATGCAGGTGCAGACTGCTAAGGGAGGAGTCACAACAATGGATAGAAACATTCTACGAGTAGGAGCGAGAAATGTTAGAAGTCTGAATAGGGCAGGTAGGTTAGAAAAATTAAAAGGGAGATGGAACGACTTAAGTTAGATATCATTAGGACTAGAGAGAATACCTGGAAGGATGCACAGGATTTGTGGTCTGAGAACACAGAATAATCAGTACAAAAGCTGTAGTTGGAGTTACTGGTGTAGAATTTGTAATGAACAAGGAGAACAAGAAAACGGGCAAGATTAGTGACAGAAATATTTTGATGAAGGTAGAAACTATGCCTGCTCCAATCACATTAGTATAATTGTATATGCCAATGTCACAAGGAAGATGATGAAGAAACAGGGAAAACATATACTTCAATTGAAGAATTAATTCAAAATATGAAACGGGAGGAAAATATAATAATCATGGTGAATGGAATGTGGTATTAAGAGAAGGAAAAGAGGGTAACACTTCTGAGAATTTTGGTCTAGGGGAAAGATATGAGTGAGGGAGCAGGTTGTTAGAATTTTGTAAAAAAATATAAACTTGTCACTGACAATTTAAGAACCATCCATAAAAGGTCTATATGTGGAAATGCCCAGGCGATACAGGTAGATATAAGATTATATCATGGTCAAACAGACTCATGAATCAAGTTCTAGACTGTAAAGCATATCCAGGGAGTAGACATAGACTAACCAAAATATGATAGCCTGAAGTTCAAGCAAATTAAGAAGAATACTTACAGAACAACTTAATGTAAACATACTCAAACAAGAGAGAAAAATTTGCAAAGATAGTAGATGTGGGGCAAAAAATAACTCTAATGGACTTCAATCGAGGATGAAAGGAATGGGTTGAGGAGAGAAATAATCAAAACTGGTAAAGAAACATTAGGCTTTAGGGAACAAACCACCTGCAAACCTTGGACGACAGAAGTATCTATGGAGTTGCTGAATCAGAGAACAAGGAACAAAAAATGCCTATGTTGCAATACAGACAATTAGAAATCAAATAAACAGTGAATGCAAAAAAGCAAAAGAAAAGAGGTATAAAACATAAAATTTGCAGATGGGAAACCGTTTAAGTACAGAAGATAGAACAAACCAAAGGAAGGTATATACTGAGAAACAGTATGACGGTGTTGATTTAAACAACAGTGCACTGAAAAAAAGGTGATGTCAATTTTGATGATTTACACAATTTTATTGAGCTTTGAATGATTTGAAAACAAATGAGGCACTCGGGATAAATGAGATTCCTGCAGATCACTTAAAATCCCCTAGGAGAAGAAGGAAGCGAAAGATTATTGAAAATTATATCCAAAAATTATGAAACAGAAGAGAGTCAAATTAATTTAATAGAAGTACTATCTTCACACTTCTGAAGAGAGCACAAGCTGATAAATGTGAGAATTGCTACACTAATAAGTCTGACATTCCAGGCTTTCAAAATTACTTATCAGAATAATATATAGAAAAATGGAAGTGGTAGTAGAAGAGACAGTAGGTGAAGATCAGTTTGAGTATAGGAAAAGCTGTGGTACAAGAGAAGTAATTCTGGCCTAAAGATTAATACTTGTAGGGCAAATAATGAAAAATAAAGAGACTTTTATGATAATTATTGATTTTGAAAAAGCTTTTGATAATGTTAGGCAGGAGAAGAAGATAAAAATTCTGAAGAAGTTGGGTCAAAAAATACGGAGAAAGAAGATGCTGCTGATGTTTGGGACGACTCTAACAGCATGCACCGTGAAACAGGAGTTGAAATTATTTGAGTCATGGGTGATAAGTAGGGCCCGGATTTTTCAAAAAAGCATATGCGCATATGCAAATGCATATTTTGAGGGTTAGTGCATATTTTATGGATATGTGCATATTTTAGCTTTTATTTCATCTCATAACTGAATATCCGATACTTCTGAAGAAACTGTAAAGCCTAATGTACCTGTATGTTGGACATCCTTGGCAACCGCAACAAGTAAGTTAAATTCTTGGAGTAAACAGGATTTTTTTGTACTGGCATTCACATGTAGAGAATTTTCTACCTTATCCAAACTCACACAGTGACATGTTTGGAGGTGCTGCAAATGGAAAATTTGTGTGGCGGCGACCTTCTCTACTGCCCTGAGCGGTAACATTCACGGGAAGGGCGGGTGGGGTCGGCAAAATCAAAGAATAGCTCTATTCTCCCTCAGGCGGCAAATTCTTGTTTGAGGAGACGACAGTCACAAGTATTTACCCCCACTTGGAATATTCGTTATCTACCAGTGTGTTTATTCGTGCGACAACTACCGGGAAGGCCAGCGGTTTTCTTTAATCTTTTCGGGAATATTCCCCCTAATTGCGGTACGAGCCAGTTTTCCTGAGAACAGATTCCTGGCTTCCAGACCTGAGGGATTCGTACTTTTAAAGGGACGTGTACATTCCTTTCCAAAAACAGTAGCCTCTCAAAGTTTGTGTTGACAGGAGTGTTCGTGTGCTAAGATTAAGTTTCTTTAATCTGACTCCAAAAATGCCTAAAGAAAAATGCACAAGATCAGTTTTAATAAGCAGTGGATTTCAGGCAACAGTGACTATTCTAGTGACGGTGAAGTTGTGTACTGTCACGTATGTGAGAAGAATATAAAATGTGAGAAAAAATTTCAACTTGAACAGCATTCTAAACAGCTGTACATCTCAGGTCAAAGAAAAGAATAGGAACACGCAACAGCTACTTTAACTCAGGTATCACGGTCTGTTAATACATTCTCTGCTGACCTGTGTAAGGCTTTTGTATGCAGCAATATCCCGCTGCATAAATTGAATAATCCAGATCTACGAGCATTTCTTCAAAAGTATTGTGTTAATCAAAGGATACCGGATGAATCCACCCTCAGGAAAAATTATTTGCTCTCTCTACACGATTCTGTCCTGGATTCAATTCGGTCTGACATAGGAGGGAACTGTGTCTGGATATCGGTAGATGAAACAACCGATTCATGTGGCCGATACGTAGCGAACTTTATAGTGGGCAAACTATGTCAAGAAGAACCCGGAAAACCACATTTACTTTCAACCAAAGTGTTAGAGAAAACCAACCACAGTACAATTGCAAGATTTATAAACGATTCCCTGCGACTTCTGTGGCCTATTGAATCGGAGAGTGATTGTTACAAGGTGCGTGTTTTAATCACAGACGCAGCTTCATATATGTTAAAAGCTGGTCAGTCGATTCGAGTGTTTTTCCCCAATCTGATCCATGTTACATGTTTGGCGCATGGATTACATCGCATTGCAGAAGAGATACGTTCTCTATTTCCTTCAGTTAACAAAGTAATTTCAAGTGGGAAAAAAAGTGTTCCTAAAAGCACCAGCGCGTGTACAGTTTTATAAGGATCGTCTGCCTGAGGTTCCTCTTCCACCGGAACCTGTTCTCACTAGATGGGGAACTTGGTTGTCTGCAGTGCTGTTCTACCAGGAGAACTTTCATCAAGTGAAAGATGTGGTTACAAGTATTGGTCCATGACGATCGTGCTGCGTGTGTTCGTGAAGCAAAGTGCGCATTTGATTGTGATACTGTATATCGAGATATCAATTTCATCCATGTACACTATTCGTCACTTTCTAATGCTATTAAGGGTCTAGAAACTAGCGGTGCACCCCTTCACGAGTCTATTCAGTTGCTTCACAAAACAATTTCTTCTTTAAATGCCGTCCCTGGTGAAATTGGAGAAAAAGTTAAATCTAAACTCAGCAGGGTGTTAGACTCAAACCCAGGTCTGCAAAAGATTCAATCAATTAATACGTATTTAAGTGGAACCACACAATCTTTGCCAGATGAATGTTCCGAACAGTCAGCACCATCGTACAAGTATTGCCCAATAACGTCCGTTGACGTGGAACGATCATTTTCGGCTTATAAACTAATTTTGTCTGACAACAGAAAATCTTTGACCCCTGAAAACATTGAAAAACTGTTGGTAACATATTGTGATTCATCATTTTGTAAGGAATGAAACGTGTATATCAGTGAGTTGACATAAAATAAATCATTTGATAACTGTATATTCTTTAATAGTTAGTCCATGTTCGTTAATTGTTAGTGTATATTCGTTAATTGTTAGTGTAGATTCGTTAATTGTTAGTGCATATTCTTTAATTGTTAGTGCATATTTAGGACTTTTTTGTGCATATTTGCATGCATATATTAGATGTTTTACGTGCATATATATCCGGGCCTAGTGATAAGCAGCAACTGGGTGTTTTGTGTTCTGTGTGAGTACTGTCTATCAGTGGCCATTTATTCTTTTCGAAAGTGGATTTTGATCAAACCTATATATGAAGCCAGGCAGTGGTTGCATGTTAACTGGTATATTACATGGGAGGTTTCGCAGGTTGCATGTATTCATATGTACCATAGCCTCCAGCCATTGCTTCAATAATGAAACATAGTTTTGATCTAATATACATTGATATTAAGCAAAAAAAAATCTAAATGAAAACCTATAACTGTAAAGTATAAGCACTATCTAGAAACAAAAATAGGATGACTCAATCTCACCTTGTTTGCAAAAATGAGGAAGGAGTATGTGTGCAGTCCTGATGCAGATGAAGACCGGTTAAATTTTTAAATATTTGTCGGCAATGCATACAGACATATGATGGGCAGGAAACAGATGTGAGATGTTCAAATACATGTTTTGTTAGAGAACTCCAAGATAAAAACACCTGTGCACAAATAGCACACACAACTTGCAATTCTCTTTCTTGCTTCAAAGTAATTTCACTGTTATGATAAGGTGTATGGGAACACAATGTTGACAGATCTGTGAAAACCAGCCCACACTGTTCACAAATATACTGTGGAGTATTTACAAGTGAGTCATGGCAGAATACATGTCTTATTAGCAAATCCCTTGCATTGTAAACTTGCAGACATTTAGCACACACAAACTGCAGTGGTCTCGTAGCAGATGTGTTTTCTACCACACCAGTATCCTCTTGGTCAACAGTGAGCTAGGTTTCGTTGAAATCTAATTGTTGCCCTGCAATGAGAAAAAAATTAGGTCCTTCACTATGGATATACACTAAAATTTATGACTTAAGCTACATAGAGGCACATGATACATTAAAAACCAATTACAGTTCCATTTACCAGATATATGTTAAACTGCTACATTTTATATAAATGAAACAAAGAAAAATTGAAATGGCTTTTAGGCTATATAAACGACAAAGGAAAGGGAAAATGGCTCACATCACTCACCAAAGATGAAGGTCACGATGAGTGAAAAACATATATGACAAACACAGATGTATACAATATTTCAGTTTTCACCTTATTCATAATAGAAGCTGAGTAATGAGGTTCGGGCAGTGTGAACATGCCTAATTTTATCACATGACTAAGTGAATTATCTATATGTCTCGAAAGACTAGATGTTATATACAAATATATATATCGCAGGTGGTGATAAAATTATTAATATAACAAAAGGGTCTGGAATACTAAAAAAAAAGTATATAAATAAATTAATTAACTAGTTAAATGATAATACTAATAATAATGAGTCACCCATATTGAAGTCATGACTTCTGGGCAATGCAAAGGATATAATGGAAGCAACTTTTATTCCTAACAGGAAGAGGTGAAGACAAACTTTTAGCTACTTAAATCTGGAGTTACTTGGCTAGGGATGGATGACCCTGAGAGAAAAGACATGGTCATCCAGGAAAGTGTTTAGAAATGGGTTGGTTCCATGCTTATTTTTTTTTCTTTTTAACTGGCAAAAATAAACTGTTAAAATAATTGAAAGAGAAAAAATAATTACATATAAATTCATAAAAAGTGTAGCTATGTAACGTTTTAAGTGATATGTTTCCACTAAATGCAATGAAATTTTCCAGCATTATATCATATAATTGACAAAAGCTATTAAACTTAAAGATTCCACCTTTATTGATTTAGCTTTACGCTCATAGAAGTTGAGGTGATTAGTGGTGGAATGGACTGGGAGCAAGGAACAGCAAGGAATTAGACCATAGCCAATTGAAAGGAATCAACCCAGCCTTCATCTGTGCTGATCTGGAGAAACCATGGAAAACCCAAATCAAAATGGCCACACCGGGATTCGAGCCCGCATCCTCCCACATGCGAGGCCAGGGTGTTACCGCTCACCCTCCATACCTGGTGTGATTCTGACGTAGTTAACAAAGTAAACATTTTACCTCCCTCTTGGCCATGACCACCTGTATATGATAAACGTAAACTTATCAGTAACAAATGTATTTGCCGTTAAGTGAGTTAAATATTTTTAATGATACTGAAATTAAATTACTTAGTATTATATGAGCCCAGAAAAATATAAAACTTTAGTGCTCAATATCAGACACTCGCTAAGTTAATATTGAGTTTTATCAGCAAAAGCTAAATTATTCACCATAGAAAAATGATGTATATTAGGCAGAATAATATACATTTAAACTGTGGTAAGTCTTGATTAGATTTTAAAGTAACATAAATTTCTACATCAGCAGCTCACTGTTTAATAGCAAGGAAATACTTTACCTATCAGGAACAGGTTCCATTTTTAAATTCTCTTGTTCAGCATTTCCAGCATATTCTTAAAAAAAAAGGAAATAATGAAATATAATAATCTTGGAATATAATTAAAAAAATGGAAATCAACAACATTAATGCAGGAAGTATAACACCAATAAAAACATGAAAAGTTATTTTTTTAAAAAAAAGTTAATGATCCTTATTATTTGGTAACATGAAACCAAACATAAATACAAGCAAACAAGATGAAATACTCAAGTCCCAAACACTTTGTAAACTGAAAGTTTAGTTACTTTAGCATGTCAACTAACCACACTGGTCTAATAAAAGAAAAATAATTGATAAACGACTACAGTAGAACTCTGAATGTCTGTTCCGATAGCCTTTTTTATTTATAAAATCCTCTGTAAAATTATGTATGTATATTAAGAATGAATTCTTTTGTGTTACACAGGGTGATTTAGGAGAATGGGAAATTATGAAGGAGGTGGTAGAACAAAGAAAATTGAGTAAAAAAAAAAAAGTTCATATATACATATGTCCGATCTTCATTCGTTTTGGAGATACAAGTGCTACAATATTGGGAGTAAAAGTAAACACAAGAGACGAATTACTCACTCACACTGTAAACACTGCAACCCCCATAAAAGTAAACCAAGACGTACTCAGAAGAGCTACACGTACTGTTGCAAGACATGCAAAGTGTACTGAAGTCTTTGGTGGGATTTTCAAAAATTTAATTTAAACCTTTGTTTTGTATGAAAAAAGTACTTCAATAAGTTGTTTGTGTGCTCCTGATCATTTTCTAAGGTTTATTTTAAGCATAATATTCCTACACCTGTATCACAAAACAAATGGAAATTGAACACATGTTTACATGAACCTTTCTACTCAATATTGTTCATACTACCACCTGTTCAATATTTATCTTTCCTCCTGAATCACCCTGTATATAAACAAACATCCTAGATTAAATAGTCTAATTCTTTGTTAGTGTCTCATACCTTGCCCACACTGTGATTATTAAGACTAGGAGAGAATTGTCATCAAGCAATAAAGAAAGTAGTAATAGCATTTATGAAGTGATTTTGGTGAATCATAGAAAACGAAAATCTGGATCAGAGGGCCTAGAATTCACCAAAAATCACAATGAATAACATTACTGCTCTCCCACCAGGTTCACTCAATCTGTTTGGAAATTCTCATTTATCAGTTTGAGT
>JARYHS010004482.1:0-39552 GCA_031002005.1 Vandiemenella viatica
TTTTATCCAAAAGAAAGTAAAAAAAAAAATGTTTCACAAGTACACACCGAGCGTGGTGGGAGAACGGTTAACGTTCTGGCCTCGCATTGGGAGGACGCCGGTTCGAATCCCCGTCCGGGCATCCAGATTTGGGTTTTCCATGGTTTCCCAAATCACTCCAGGCGAATGCCGGGATGCTTCCTTCAAAAGGCCTTACGTTCCTTGTCCCCAGTCCCATCCCGCCTCTAATGACCTTAGCCGTCGACGAGGCGTAAATCCATAAAAAAAACACAAGTTACATGGCCCAAATTGACGCTTATTTTAAATGCAAACCAATTAGATAGACGGAACATAAGTCTAATTACAAACTTCCACAAAAAAAATCAAAAAAATCCAAAAGCAGCTGTGCAGGAAATAAAAATTTAGCAAACAGGGTAAAACTGCACAGAGTAGTTAAACAGTATTGTTGTCTCCAGCCAACACTTTTGAACCACTGAGCGTGGTTGGTGAGTGGCCTCGCATGGGGAGGAGGAGTTCGAATCCCCGTCCAGGTATCCAGATTTGGGTATTCCATGGTATCCCCAAATCACTCCAGGCGAATGCCGGGATGATTCCTACAAAAGACCATGGCCGAATTCCTTCCCGTCCCTTCTCACCCCATCCTTTCCCGCCTCTAATGACCTCGTCGAGGCGTAAAGCCATAATTTAAAAAAAACTTTTCAACCTATAAATAGAATACATGATAAATAATAATTAATTATAGGAAGAAGAAGGCCTAACTGTTGGAGGAAAATAATAAAACTGCAACAGATTTTCTGATGATATGGTAAATAAAAAAACCTCACAAGCTGATACCAAGGTTATAACAACGATGAAAGACCATGTGTTGATAAAATGTAATAAGAACAAAAGTTATGAGAATAAATTATCGAGGGAACATGATAACTGGGATAAAACAAGTTATAATATTTTTCTTAAAAAAAAAAAAAATCAGAATTTCGGATTCGGCTTACTGTTTAAAAATTGGAAGAGAGAAATGTTAAATAACACGAACAGCTGTAGAAAAACAGGCATTTAATAGTAAGGAAAGCTTGGAAAGCAGCAAGGTAGATATTCGGATTACTTACTCGACGGATGTGAAGGTTGTATAGCGGGAAAAGATCCCAGGATAAGATTGAGGATTTTCAAACGCGGATATGGAGGAGCATGGAAAGAGGGAAATAGGTGGAATTAATAACCTGTAAATATATATATATATATATAAAGAGGACACTCATACACACAATCCTTGTCGTAGGTTAGACATACTCTGGAAGGAAACATATATAACAGAACGACAAGAGAGAAGAAGAAGAGAATGTTTGAGGGTTGACGAAATTAAATACGTGAAATACAGGAAGTTTAAACATTTGGCCTAAACAAAGGAGAAAAAGTACGGAGAAGGTGTTAGAAACCTGCCAATTGACACCTAACAACGATGGGCTTCATCGTACTTTTCGGATTACAAATTACAAAGAGACTATAACGAAACATTGGTTTAGTGCCAAAACACAATAGATTTTTTTTTCTTGTATGGCAATACTATATTTGATTTGAAAGTATAAGTGGTAGATGAAAGTACATGTCATGTATATATTATATGTAAAAGGTGTTTTTTTTGTGACTAGTCATTTTCGCCCTTCATATTTAACCAGAATTGATAAATGAGGTATCATTTCAAAGATTAAGTTCTCCGCTTTGGTAACGTCATTAATTAAGAAAAGAATTTTTGAAATTCAACCCGTAAATGACATAATTATGAACAATCAAGGTCACGGGTTTGCAATAGTTCAGAATCAAGCCGCTAGGATTCGCTGGCGTCGATAAGGAATATCGCATACCGCTAGATAGCAACACCACATATCACAGAGAAATGATAAACTATGTTTTCTAAAGTAGGGAGCTTTTCGGATATTTTTGTTTCTGTTAAGGAAACATTTAATTATTTGTAACTGTTTTGTAAGACGTTGTAAGTGTTTTGCTTCGTACTAATTTCAGTTCATAAATAAACGATTCCTGCAATTGAGCCGGTTCTTCTTTTCATCCTTCTACAAACCGGCAACCTCGCTTATTATATTATATCATCATACATTTTCTCACGGGCCTCATAGTTTCAATAAGATTGTTTAAAATCTATGGAAATTGATAGTTATTAAAAATGATATATTTTCCTTGTCTAAAAAACAAAAAAGAAATGACACTAAATCAGTTAAGAAAATTACAGAATTAGTAGGAAAAAGTTCACCTTTTTTTTTTAAAGGTTATGATACGGTATCGTGCTGAAACAATTTTCGCTGCTTGCATCAGTTGTATGCTTATAAACTCGAAACACTGCCTGGCCAGAGAGAGTTGTAATTTCTCTTGCACGTTGCTTGAGAGAGCCCTTGCTGGCCAGAAAGCAAACGATCAATGCAGCTTAAGCGACCCACGCTAACAACTGCTAAGTGCCTCTCCACCCCACTGTCCGTTTTTGTTTGCATAGAGGTCAAAATGTGGCGGTCAGAAATTGCTGGAAGCCCGTGTAAGCCAAACATCCAAAACTCAACTGCGTTCTCAAGACTATGGTTTACAGTGGGGAAAAAAGTTAACTTCGTATAGATAAATGTTGTAATAGCCGATAGCAATAACATACATCTGAAATAACATACATCTGAATTACACAACAAAGAAATGAAGTAGAACACCCAGAATTATTAACACGAAGTTGTAGAATGTCCTGCATTTATTTTTCGGCAGAAATAAAACCAAATGCTACATGACCGAAACAGTGCAGTCGTTGCTTTCGAGATGTTCCGGCTTCAGCTCGCAGCCACGTTAACCTGATCCTGATGTTTTTACGTTTTACAAACTCTACAGAATTATTCATATGCACGTGCGATCAGTTTTAATGATTTCCGTATGTGCAATAAGGGATTCCTAAATGATAAAGTCTAAATGCAAGAATAGTCTGCTAGGTGTACAAGGGAGAGGTTTATTGGTTTTTATTTATTTATTTATTTATACAAAATCAAGTTGGCCGATGGTTTCAATCTAATCAGCTGCCTTAATCACGTATTATCGGAGAGTAGATACTAACAATACTGTATACGGAACGCAGCAATTATGCAGTTTCTTTTTCTAAATTAGTTGATATTTTTTGTCGTTTTCTGATGATAACGTGACAACCTCTGGTTACAAATTCCTGACTTACATATTTCTTATTTGAGCATATGTTTTTCGTGTTCCAACTGATTTTTGTTGTTTATGTTAAAGTCCTTCTGTTTACTTTTTTTTTGCGCGGTACTTCATGTAAACGATGGAGGAAATAATGAATTTATGTATTATAACACTAGCGGACCCGACAGACTTCGTCCTGTCAAAAAGATTTGTATGTGGCAGTTTTTTGTTCCTACGTATTTTATAGGGGCAAAAAATTCTCCTGAACAGAACCGTCACCCTGGTGATAGGGCGTTGTGAATAAAAAATAATTAAATAAAACATATTATATAAGGATTTAAAAGTAATCGCTTTATTGTTAATCATGTGAATCATAATTATTAACAAAAAATAGTTTTATTATCATTGTAGTGCTTTGTGATTGTTGTTTGATTACCTGGCGCATAGACAAACAAATCTGATGGTTTTCCAACACGGGAACAGGCAACATACAATTGACCATGTGAGAAACATGGGTTTTCCAGATTAATACCACAAACACCTAATGATTGCCCCTGGGACTTGTTTATGGTCATCGCAAAAGCAAGCCGCACTGGAAACTGTAGTCGTTTAAACTGAAATGGCACATCAGTCGGAATCATTGGGATGCGCGGTATGAGAACATCTTCTCCTTTATACTTTCCTTTGAGTATAGTTGCTTCTATCACGTTGTTTAGTAATTTTTTTATCGCTAACCGTGTACCGTTGCAAAGACGCGGTTGGTTGATATTTCGCAACATTATAACTACCGATCCAACCTTTAATTGAAGATTGTGAGGTGGCAATCCTGGCAAGTCCAGCGAGTTTAAAAATTCCGGTGGATAGTTGACTACATCATCTTGGTTAGTAGCCGAATCAACTGATTTATATATCCTTGATTCGCCTGTAATTTGTTCTTGAATTTTGCAATTTAATTCATTTACATCAATGTTTTTTGCAGCCAATATAGCTCGTTCGCTCAACCAATCATGGTTTCTGTAATTTTGAGAAACATCTGGAAACACCTTCTGAATGAGTTCATCTTTTGATCGAGTAACTGACAAAAACAGTCAACGTGTCTATAGGGAATTTGCCATTACCAATGTCAATGAGTTGTTTAGAGAATATGTTTCCATATTGGTCATTTTGCAACTCGACACGCATATTCTTGCTTAAATGAAGTACTTTGACATGTTTCCACAAATTGGAGGACTTTAGACATGCATTGAGTTCATCAGCTGGCGTTGATCGTGGAATCACGGGCAATGTTTGACGAAAATCTCCTGCTAATAAAATCAATGCACCACCAAATCGGTTATAATTGCTCCGTAGATCTTTTAAGGTTCTGTCTAAAGCCTCCAAAGATTTTTTAGCCATCGTGCATTCATCCCAAACAATAATTTTACATTGCTGCAAAACCTTTGCCATTGCAGAGTTCTTCGAAATGTTGCAGGTTGGAGTTTCATTGCTTTGCATATTTAATGGCAATTTTAGTGCTGAATGGGCTGTTCGACCACCTTCAAGCAAAGTTGCTGCAATTCCCGACGAAGCAAGTGCAAGTGCAATTTTATTTTGTGAGCGAATTGTTGCTAATATTATAGAAATCAAAAAAGTTTTTCCTGTACCACCAGGTGCATCTAAGAAGTAAATCCCTCCAGTTTCATCATTTGTTACTTTCATAAGAATATCAAATACATACTTCTGTTGTTCATTCAACAATGGAAGATTTGTTTGAATTAATTCTTTCAAAGTGTTGAGATCATACAGTTTTTCTCGATGCAACTCTTGGTTAAAAGCATCATGCATTGGACGATTGGGCGCGGCCAGGCCTAATTGAATTAATAGTTTGTTTGATATCATCAAGCACATGTCCTCAATTGAAATCAATGCTTCATTGTAAATTTCTTCACTGATTTGTATATTTGGATTTCCCATTCTATTCCGTATTTGATACAAAATATCATCACACATATAATCCTTGTACTTGATCCACAAATCAATTGGGTTTGATGGGAAGCATGTAGATATGATTATTGAAAACAATGTTCGTATTTGATAAGCGTGTGATGATATTACAGCATCATTGAGAGTTTGATCCCAATGAGCGTCATTTTCTAGCAATTGCAAACGTTGACAGGCTTCTCTGTAGGATCCACACAATTCACCATCAACAGTTCGTAAATGTTGGAATGATGTTGGGCCACGTACATTGACTAATAGCAGCCGTAAATAAAAACATTCATCATTGCTTGGATGTACTGAATAAATTCGACCAATCGCATCGGTGGAATATACATCTGGGTATCCTGCAACTGGTTTTCCTTGTTTCCGTCGTATAAATCTCCTTGAGGATTGATTCCAGGTATAATATTTTGGCATTTCAGAATATAGCAATGTTTGTGCAAAATCATCGTTTTGGCATGTCTCAAAAAAACTGGTTAATGTAGTAGATGGTGGCTGAGCAGCTCTTTGTACTGCATTCTGTGCTGTAAAATACACTCTTTGTCCATTTTCTAAATGCACAGCTAAGTGAACAACAATAGGGTGTCTCTCATGAATAGGAAAAGAAAATATTCGCCAAACTGCTTCATTACTACTAACATAGCGGCCCATTTGGTATTGGGTAACTTCATCATTGGAATTCTCTGCCCCAATTCCAATCACAGCCATATCACTCCCTTTGGTTACATATTTGCAAATGTATTTAATAGATTTCACTGAATGGCAAGATTCAACGTTGATGTGTGCTTTGAATGTCTTTGATAAAATGGGTGAATATGGAACAATCCAACGATTATCTATTTCAATATCTTTTGATTTAATTTGACAATTGTTGATTTTCCATTGTCTGCTGTCGATCGGCGACGATACAATGGATAACCGTCATTACCAGTAATTGTTTCCGATATTAATGTCCGTGGATATCGTTTTGAACATTTACCATCCATCATACACGGTGAATTTTGATTAAGAGTTCCACAGGGACCATGTATCATGTTTTTGATAACTACCTCATGCAATCCAGGATCTACTTGTACATCAGGGATTTCAGCTGATATCACTGCATCAACTTCATTTGGCCTTATCTTTTCAACCAACCAAATCAAAATGTGTGCATGTGGCAATCCTCGTTTCTGCCACTCCACAGAATACATCCAGCAGCGTGTCTCACCAAACACATAATGTTTTATGATGAAATCCATTAAAGATTTCAACTTTTGTCTAAAGACTCTGGCTGTAATATCATGACGATCAATGGGTGATTGCCCAGGGAATAACTCCTGCTTGATTTCTATCCATTGCGGATTGCATGTAAATGTGATGAACAAATCTGCTGTACCATAATGACGAACATACGACATGGCATCTTGAGCATATTCGTGCATATGCCGAGGGCTTCCGATGTATGTTGCTGGAAGAATAGTCATCCGACCGACATTCTGTGCATTTCCATCAGTATTAATCGCATCTCGAAGGTGAATATACTCTTCAGATCGGAGTTTGGTCTGATTCAACCTGATGAATGTTAATCTCTCCGTTTCAATTTTAACATACATGTCAACAACATATTTGTGAAATAATCGCCGACATTTCAATATGTGATTGTCTTCATTTTCCCGAATCATTAGGCGGTATGAATAATAGTTCATTGAACTGACTTTTTTGTTGGTTTCAGAACCTGTAAATAATTTTTTTTTAATAACATTGACTGAGATATTATCGCCATAGCTAAACTAATATTTTAATTACCTGTAATGGGATTTATCATTTTTATTGAGAAATCATAGCCATCTTCACCTTGCCAAAATATTATGGGATATTGCAGTGCATCATATGAGCGGTGTGTTTCCTTTATACGTTGTAATTGATCATTCCGACGATGTAAAACAATATCACGGGATTCCAAGTTTTCTCCAACTACAACGATAGCAACTTCATCAATAGTTGGTGCATTAAAACGTCTTGCATGTTGACCTGCAGGTGTTTTATCAGCTCTGATTACAATTTTGTGATTATCAGATGGCATCATATCCAGTGCAGTTTTAAACAATATAATCAATTGATTGTGTTCATGAAATAAAGTTTGTAATTGTTCTACAATAGACCTCTTTACTAAATTGTTATGTGCACAACGCAGATCAATTTCTTGTGGTGAATTGCCCATAAAATAAATTTGCAGGAATTTGTAGTTGCTATCTGACACTGGTAACAGTGAACCTGCTCTGTGATATATTTGCCCTTGTATCTGTAAATTAAAACCAAACACTATAAAATAAAATAAATAAGCAATGTGGGGCATAAATTTATGGATTGTCAGTGATCAAACTTAAATATTTGTTCTTAAAAATTATATATTTAGTTGTAATTAATATCTATCTTCAATAATAATAAAAGTGTCACTGAAACTGAATCACCAAATAATATGGTGACTAAGTGATATATTTCTTAATTATTAAGCAATTGAAGATTAGTGACACATCTTAACTTAGGTGACAGAAATTTTGTTCGCTGAGAAACTGCTATAATACATACCTTGAAAGTTGGCATAAAATTTTCCCGAACTACATTTGTTGCCCCAAATGAAGTCATTTGAAAACAATTGTTATTGTTGGATATTTGTCAAAAAGTGTATGGAATCTGTTCCTATTCCTGAAACCAATGAGTACAATGGCTCTGGTGGTGGATCCAATGGTATCAATTTCACTTTACCATTTGCGCAACACAATCCATTGGCTTCGTTTTTGTATTTCAATGCCTCACAATATGAGCAAACCGAGTTCATAGAACCAATAACAACACATTGGTAGTTACTGTAGTCAAGTGACACATCGTAACTGAAAGCAGCTCGATTCAAACTTGCGCGATTATTTGTTGAATGTCGCGCTCGCGCTTCACGCGTTTGTGATATCCGAATTCTTTCACGTTCATTTCGGTCCTCACGTCTTGTGCAGTACGATTAGATCGGTAATTAGCTTGGTTTGTAGTATTTCGGGTTCTTCTACCTAAATTGCTTCGTCTTATAGGAGGCATATCAAATATAAATTATTGTGTCACTAAACACTAATTAAGTAAACACTCTGCACAATACACGATATACGAATTTGTTTCGTGTATTAGTTGACAAAAGCAAACTCAGTAGATTAGGTTACAGAAATCCAAGAAAAACAACACTTGTACAACGGCAAATAATAAAACACTTTTGTTAACGCGGTTTGTATTTGACTGATGTAATGACGTGAAAACTGATGCATTTTATGTCGCGTGCCGATAGTAAAACAAAAGAAACGCGAGTTTCGGAACGCGATGTATTCTGTGCTCCAACGCACACACGCACACTGTTTTGATAGATATGATCTTTGACGTTAGGAACCATGGAAGAAGGAATAATATGGAGACGACGCAAGAGACCTTTACCACGCATGGGAGTGAAGCAGGCCGGCGGAGGAGTGGGGGGCATGGCCGGAGTGGTGGGGGCTTGACCGCTTCCCAACAAACACGGGGAATATGTACAAACACCTCAAGGGGACTCTAGGATAAACGTGACGCCGCAATCTGGTGATGGATTATTATGTAACTCGATGAGACAAATAAAAATGAAGAATAAAATTTTTCGATATCCTGCTTAGTTTTCGAGATATTCTGTCTCAAATGTGAAATGGTTTGGGTTGAAATTCAGAAGAAAAAATTATTCAAAGTCAAATTTTATGATGAATTTGTATTTAAAAAGACGAGACAAATAAAAAATAAAGAGTAAAATTTTTTCGATATTTCACCTAGTTCTCGAGATATACTGTCTCAAAAGTGAGGTGTCTTGAGTTGAAATGCAGAAGAAAAATTTCGCAAAAGTCAAATTTAATGATGGATTCTTATGTAACACGACGAAAAAACTCGATAATAAGGAATAAATGTTTTCGATATCTTGCTTAGTTTGGGGGATATACAACATCCAAATTGAGGGGTTTAGGTTTGGATGTAGGCTGGACCAAAAATTAATTCTGTCAAAGCCACAATGATTACATGGTTGACATGCAGAATGGATATTTCAGTTTTATTACTACCACTTGTGGTTAGTCTGAAATGTGTCCTAGACCAGAAAAAAGTAAGTGGACCCACTCTAGGGATGAGCAACCCAGACATTTTGTAGGCTGGTACCAGAAATAAAATGTTTATTCAGTCACCTTAATGAACATTCTCTTGATCAAGATGTGTTGTCTAATTTCACAGCCCTACTTATTAGGACAATTGTAAAAAAATTATCTCTCAGTTAGATTTAGATACGGGGGGGGGGGGGGATGTTGTACAAAAAAAAAGAGACTAAATTAGAAACACATTCCCCAAATTGATTTTGTTCAAAGGCCAATAACTTCTTTATTTATGAAGCCCATTTTTATTTCTGCATGAACCTGTTTCGACATAAATAGATGAGAAAGATTTCAAAATCGGTAAAAATAGGTATAGACGTATTTACAAACAGAAACAAGTCTTATATGAAGCTTTAAAAATAACCTAAGTCAATGGCCTGAAATAGCTATTTAAAAAATTAATAAAACTCACAGCTTCTCACATAACAGTTAATTTCATCATCCATTGTCAGTATAATCAGCAACGTGACGAAAGAAATCGTAATAGTAAATTCACTGAATCGCGAAGTAAAACACGCCCCTTTAAATCTCATTTTAAACACTCGTTAAAAAATAATGCTAGTCATTATGTGCAAAATAGCAAGTTTGCTGATTTTCTACACTACACCAAGAAAAATTTGAGAACAAAGTCATCCCATTGAGAGCTATAACTAAATATTTATAGACGTGCTGCAAAGTTTGCGGTGTCTACCGCTCACTTCAACAACGATAATTACAATTAAACTTACTTATGAAATGATATTCCAGGTTCTTTCCTGTCTGGCCTATTTGTGCAACCGTACGCAACACAAGCTGGCATTTTTAAACACTTATACACAATACTAAATGAAATAATCACTGCATCTACCACAATGTGAACACCTTAATTGTTGGGAAGCGCCATATGGTCGCTGCCGGTGCTGCCACCATGCGGGAGAGTTTAGTGCTTGCTTCACCGATTTGACGTCACTTCTCCTCCATATAATTCCTTCCTCCATGTTAGGAACACTCCTACATTTCTTAAACAACAGTGAGCGCTTGTAATTTAATATGAACTTTATACAATAGCAATAAA
Source organism: Vandiemenella viatica (assembly GCA_031002005.1). Classification (NCBI taxonomy): domain Eukaryota; kingdom Metazoa; phylum Arthropoda; class Insecta; order Orthoptera; family Morabidae; genus Vandiemenella; species Vandiemenella viatica. Next base: position 10,390 of record JARYHS010004482.1, read on the forward strand.
GCTCAAATTGACTACGTTTTAGTTAGAAAACGTTTATATGGGAAAAAGAAAGGGCTGTTTTAAGGGTTGGAAAAAGAAAAGGGCTGTTTTAAGGATTTTTCCGGCAATTATTCGATTTTTTCTCGCCGTAAAAAACCATCCTTGAACTCCAACGAACATTTAAAAAAACAATTGGCCAAATTGGTCCAGGCGTTGTTGAGTTATGCGCTTACCAACACATTTTGCGATTCATTTTTATATTATAGATAAAAATATGAAATATGTCCACAATGTAAGAAGGTAATGGGGTGGATCACTGTGGTCATTTGCTAGGGCCTACACTTCGCCAAAGTGCAATGTGAACTGATTGAGTACTGATAGTACTATTTCTGCTCGCCAATACACAGTCAATAATATTGACTGTATCCTCTCCTCTTTCCAATATTGATGCCTGAATAACAGATTTCCATTAACACTCCATCAATGTCAACAATTAATAGGCCTACAATTCTTTCACACTACATGGTCAATACTATTGTCAGTATAACAAGATATTGACATTACTACTCATATTGTAAGGTATGCATAACAAGGAATTAGATGAATAAAATTTTCTTGGGTAACTAGTCGAGTTAGTTCATCAATCAAACATGACATTTTGGCAGTCACAATCTCTGCCACCATTGTCAAAGGCATTGATAATGGCGGCAGAAATTGCAACCGCCGATACATTGTGTTTGATTGATGGACTAACTCGGTTAGTTACCCAAGAAAACTTTATTCATTTTCAACGCCGAGAAAACTTTGTCATATTTTAATAAAATTCTTCTTTTCTTACTGTCGGAGCTGAGATACAGTAACTGTTTAAGACTTGTGAAGAAACTTTAATGTTCGAACTTATTAACTTAACTTATCGTATTTTAATTTTTCTAATGATTCATTTGACATTTATTCTCATTTAACTTCATTCGTAAAAGTCCGAAGAACACCCAGGTACTTTGATTTCAGTAGTATTATATATCATCGACTCAAAACCGCTGTAACGGGTTAATGGCATTTCTCCATTACTTTGGAAGATAATTCGAGAAGTTTTAAATATTGGCGGTTTGCGTGGTTGTCTGGTGACGTCAGCATCCGCCAAGTCCGTGGGCTTAGGGAGGTAGGACCCAGTTTTTAAAGCATGGGTTGAAACTGGTCGTCGTCTAGTGACGTCAGCATCTGCCGGGTCCGTGAACTCGGGGGTGTAAACCCCAAATTCGGAAGCATGGTGCGCTTGGGAGAAAGACGCACCTAGGCTTCTGGGGGGGGGGGGGGGGGGCAGTCCTGCCGTTGGCCGTGGAGTAGGTGAGTCCGTCGTGAAAGTGAACAGTCAGTCGAGTCGACGAGAACGCGTGTTCATTAAGATAAAGAATTAATTATGTAGGAAGGTGATTTCTTTGGTGATATGAAGGAATTTTATTAATGAAAAAGTATTTGCAGAATTTTATATGATTTGTTTTCGTGCTGAGAATGAAAAGAGTGCGTGCTATTCAGTCTAAATTTATCGGAGGCATTACCTTAATCTTAAAGGATCGAAGTACCGATAGCGAACTTTCACAAAGGTTTCTAGTTGGAGCGAGATTATCTTATTAACTATTAAATGCATGTGTTTCAAATAAGAAGGTGCATTTTCATTTCATTTACCAACGTCAGAGAAAGAACCAGAATCTAGTGAGTGCGCGGAAGCTTTAAAGGTTCACAGAAAGTATTGTAACCGAACCACCAGCATAACCGCGACATCTTGAAATAAACTATTTCATTCGCCCGATCTTCCTGCTTCCTTGTTACCATCTGGTCTCCATAGATACCGATTTTCCCCCAGAGTAATTATCATTCTTTTATCTGTTCTCTGAGTAATCTGTTATGCTACAACCTCCAGTCACATATAAGGAATTAGATATCAAGATTTTTCAGAAATTGTAGCCCTAAAGATTAAGTATATTTATGAAATTTTATATTTAATGTCACTAAGGAATGATGCTTGGGAAACTTAAGTAACAATAAAAACTATGAATGGGAAATGAATGATTGATATGTATTTTACATGATAATGATTCCAAAGAAAGCAAGTAACTGATAATTCAATATTTAAGTTTCCAGTTTAGTGTAACTGAAATATATTGGTACCAGACATTTAATTCAGTTCTGATGGAGCACACACCTTAGAGGCAATTTTTCTGCACAACAGCTTTCGCAATTCATAAATTTTTATCTTAAAATCTTCCAAATGTTTTCCTTGGTTATTAATCCCATTCACTCACTCACAAAAAAAAGTAATAATAATTTCAGTCCCTTACCAATGAAAAAAGCGGTAGTTTGTCATCATGTGGCTTTTTTTCCCCCCATACATGTTTTATCCATTTCCGGCACTACCTTCACCCATCTCTGATCATCCTGCTCCTGCTTCTTCTGCTGCTGCTTCTGGCTTTATGCCTCTTTGACATCAAGAGGAGGGAAGAGACTTTGGCCAAGGAGCAGGAAAGAATTTTGCTATGGCCTTTTATAGGAACCAACGCATCATTTGCCAGCAGTTATTTGGGATAACCACGGAAAACATAATCAGGATAGCAAGATAGGTATTTGAATCTGCATATTCCTGAATACGAGGCCCCTTAACATCCATTGACTCCCAACCCAGCTCCTTTATGATACTAATTACTGATTGTGTTGTGTGGTACCTCCCCCAAAAGTCTAGCATCCTTCCTTTTCATCCCCTCCAGCTGCTTTATTAGATACCCAGAGAATGGGATCTGTACTAAGCCATTGCTCTGGCCAAGAATTTGAATCTGAACTGTCTCATTTCCTTCATATATCCCCTCATCATCATTAGGATGTAGGTTTATGACTCCTTTCCCTATCACTTGTCCAATGTTTCGCACCCAGTTGCGTTAATTATCAAATTACATGCCGAGGCAGTTACACTTAATGTCTGCAAAGCCATCTAGATAGGATATCTGTCTGGGTGGATATAAAGCTGTGGGGGTGTTGGAGATATGTGGTTGAAAGTAGTATACCTAGGACATATTCAAATTTGACCGCAGTGTTCCAATAAAAATCTTTGGAATCTTCTAGAATTTAATAGAATGTTCTTGAATGCATTAAAAGGTTATAAATTTTTCTTGCATGAACTAGAATGTTCTAGAATATTACCATATTTTCAGATATTAACAAAATATGAATAATTTATATGCAAAATATTTAGTGAATGAGTCGATTTTGACAGGAATTTCACTGGTGGGTATTTTTTTTGGCAGGCAGTAAAATAGGTTTCTATTTATCCTGGAAAATTTTAAGGTTCCATGCAAAAATATAAAAACATTCAAATTTTTGACAAACACTAATGAAGTCATGAGCACCAGTTATTAGAGTTTAAAATTACAGGTTGATTAGTTTGTCAATAGTGGTAGGTTGACATGCAACCACATCACAGATGTCTGTGAGGAAATAAAATGGTTTGCAAAACAGTAACATGGGAAATCTCAGTTAGTGGGCTATACACAAGACATTTTGGATGAAATGGATGATGGAGGCTAAGTTACTAATGTAACATTAGATATTTCTATGGCATTTGCTACAGTGGGTCACAAAAAAGTGGAATATAAGGTAAAACCATTGGAGTAGATGAAAAAGTGACTGAATGGCAATAGGAAGGTTTAAAAGTTAATAGTAAATTAGCTGATGTAGCAATTTTAAAAAAAAAAAAAAAAAAAAAAAAAAAAAAAGACTGTGCCACTGGCCACAGGGTAATTTGAACCATTCTGATTGTCTTGATGGTTTACAGTCTGTTAAATTTTTGTAATGGGGTTTAAAGCTCTGAACATTGCTGATACTAAGTTTGCTGAGGTAAAATCAGATGTTCTGGCTGAAGTTGAAGTCTCCCACTATCTTGGTACCCAATCTGCTTAATTATTCCTGCAAGAGATAACAGATTTTAGGGTAATTTTAAAATAAATAAACTCCACCATAGAAAACAATAGTATACTCCTAAAAAAAATTTTTCAGCATGTCTTCTAAGTCTGGCATCAGAACATTCGACAGTTTTCAGCTCATGATGAAATAAACTTGAAGCATGCACCTATCATCTAAATATTCATCTTGTATATCACCCCCTGCATCTTAGAATACCACAAGTTTCGCAGCTACCAACCATTGAAATTTAAACTTCGTTGCCTACTTTTTCAAAGTCTAGCTGCCTGATCCGATATCACACACAGATCCGGCATTGTTCGAGTCTGACAATAGAAAGCTTGCCCAACAATGAAATGGAGGTCTTTAAATAAGAAAACCCATGGGAACACTTTCTTGAGCTGCATTCTCAGGTATAATCGAATTCTTAGATGGTGCAGATTTTTCTGGATGTTTTATTCTATGGCAACTTAAATAGCATAGTTTACTTATTATTAATGCAAGAAATACTATTTCTGATTTTATCTAATAACTTTTGATATAGTCATCCTACCACTAAGAATTTTGGTTCATTGTATTGCTTAAAAATTTTTCTAACATCTGGTGTATGCTGTTTTATTATACTCATTTTATTTTGGGGTTAGTTTTCAATAAACATCAATTAAATTTCAAATCTTTACTCTGCCACCTGAATTAATTTCTTGTTAACTACAGTTTCATTTGAAATGAGATTAGGAAAAAAATCTTTCTATCTTCGTGTTTATCTTTATCTCCCAACAACCATTCTTTATGATTTTAATTGTGCACTTGTCCATTATGAGTCATCAGTCCCCTGATATAACGCTACAAGAAAAGTACAATTTGATAACTAGAATTCCACTTTTACCCCTTAAATTTTGCATTTATCTACAAACCAATACTATGTACTTAATCCACGAATTTTTCTGTTTCATATGAATATACTTTCATTCTTGTAGCTTAAAATATTACAAAATTTCCCTCTTTATTTCTCTAAAAAACCTATTTACATTTTCACTACAGGGCCTAATTTTATTTATAATATGTCTCTTAATGTCAAAAATATGCTGCCATAGTGAAATTTGCAATATCTTTAAAGCTGAATGACATTTCTTTGATAACACATGCTTTTCCCTCATCAACACTCCAAGTGGTGCAATAGGCATAAAATTCACATCTCTTTAAATAAAATTTTATTTAAAGAGATGATGTGAATTTTATGCCTATACATATTACACATCAAAATACTTGTAATTTTAAGCAGTATTCATGGAAATGTATGTTGCATCAAGGAACAAACTAAATTTCAGCTTTCCAAAAACTGATGTTTACTTGCTCTCTCCGTTGATTGCAAGTTTAAAAGTGATTGATTATCGAAACATGGTTGTGTAAGTTATTTACTGTATAAATGTTATGGGGTAGATCCCCTTTTAAATGGTTTTTGGGAAGATTATAGGTATATGAAAAGTCATAAGTTAGTTTGTTTACCTATGATATAATGTTATCGAATAGGATTAAAACCGCAATGTAGTCTTCACGGGTGTACCGCCGGATAGTGTTGTGGAAACACAATATTTCGACGGCTAGCTCCGCCGTCTTCTTCAGGTGTAGAGACATCTGCACTGGTCGGCTGACCCACACATACTGAGTTGGTTCGGGTGCCGCTCTTCCTTATATACATGTCCGCGTCCGGCGGCTGCGTGGCCTCGGCGAGGGCTTCCTATGAGCCAGGCCCGCGACCAACTGTCGGCTGGCTGCCATCGGGCGTGGCTATGGTTCTTGTTCCAGCCCAAGCTAATATGGAGCCCTCTACGGGGCCAATAAGAAGCTCAGACCTCGTGCTGCCAGACCACAGACAGACACAGACCACTTCCAACGTGCTCGGACTCCTCCGACCTCGAGATGGAGGGTGAGCGCGCTTCAAGGTCTGCAGCGGCGAGCGATGCTGATTCGACGGCTGTCGACGAATCAGCAGAGAGCGATGAACTCTACTTGGAGGGTCTTCGTGATCGTGACAAGTTCGCTTTCCGCGTTGACTTGAAGAACCTGGCTGCACGCCCGCCAATAAACCTCTTCAGAGATCTACAGTGGAAGTACAAGTTCACTTCCTGGTCGCTCTGGGTCGTTCATGCCGGCCTGAAGTATGGCTGGTCATTACCAGTTGACTATACCGACTTCTATGGAGTACTGATGATTTCCGCAGCCTCGCCGCGGCGGATGCTGTAGTGCAGCGCTCTCTTGACCAGGTCTAATGGCATGCTACTTGTGAGTGTTTGAAGGCATTGTTGGATATTGTGCAACATGCCCTTCCCACCATAAGCAAATATTTTCTTTAAATTGAGAGGAGCAGTCGCTGTTCGAGGCTGTTCATTGCTTTTTTGTGCCCATGCTGCCGCTCCGTATGTCACGATGGGAACACATATTGATTTATACATGAGGTTTACTACTCCTATTTTAACACCCACTCGAGGCAGATAGAAAGGGCAATTGAACATAAGCCGTGGATAATTCCAGTCCAACTGGAAGAAACGCCCAAGGCCACCGCTTTTCTACCTTTCGCCGGAAACACCTCGGGGAAAATCGGCAGAATCCTCGCACGACATGGTATAAAATATTTCTACCGACCACCAGCTAAAATACGGGACTACCTACGTTCAGTCAAGGATGATCTTGGCCTAAAAGTTCCGGAGATTTATAACATACCGAGTGTGGAAAGACCTACATCGGTCAAACGATACGCACCATAGAAAACCGGTGTGAAGAACATAAACGCCACCTCCACCCCGGACAGTATAGCAAATCAGTGATAGCCGAGCACGTGTACGACCATGACCTCAATGTAGAGTTCAATAACGTTAGGATATTGGCTAGAACATCACATTTTTGGGAATCTGTCATCAAAGAAGCGATCGAAATTCGACTGGCCAACACATTTAACAGAGACAGTGGTCTATGTCTCAGTAAGGCATCGAAACCTGCCTTGGCAAATATCCGCAGAGAACGTTGTACTTCCATCCAGCTGCCACCGTAGAGGGCTCCATATTAGCTCGGGCTGGAACAAGAACGATAGCCACGCGCACTGGCAGCTAGCCGCCCACTCAGACACAGCCATGGCAGACACCGCTGCATCTACTGACGCCGCCGCGACGCAGAAAGCCAAGTCGAGGAAGAAGAGGAACAACAAGTTTGCGTTTCCAGGAGAAATCGGCTTCTACGCCGAAGCCTCCTTTCTACCTGCAGGAGCCTCGGAACGCGTTGTCGAAAGCGTCAGGCCTGAAGAGTGGTCGATGAAGCTATGGAAACGTCGCCTGGACCGTGGTAACCCCAAGAAATGGAAGTTTTTCATCGCAATCCTACTGGACGATCTGCAATTCTGTTGGGAGGTCCCAACTAGCGACTTCGCCACCTTTAAGATGGTTCTCTCAAGTCAAGAACATAGTCATCTTGCAGAGAAGATTCTCCCAGCGGGAGTCGCAGAGTGGCCGGAGGCGCTTGTGTTTCCGACCCCTCTAGCTAGCGACTTTGACTGGGAGAAGTACGCCGACCTCATAAGGCGACGATTCAAAACGTTCTGTTTTGATTCGACGACCGGCCGTAACTTCCTGACCTCTCCGATCAGGAGGTCACCGCAGAAATCAACAGCCTACGCAGTGGAGGGACCAGTGCCACTCATCTTTGTCCACTACAAGAGAAATTACACCCGCATCCTGATCAATCTGCATCGCCGCATGAAGCTGCCCCTATTCTGTTGGCCTGACCAACAAGGGATAAAGATCCTGCCGGCCTGCCTCTAAGACTTCGAGACGGTTATAGATATCCTACAGAATCGCTCCACCAACCATCACGTCATTTTCCACGACGGAGAAGAAGACTACCCCACTGCAGTGGAAAAAGAAGCTCCTGAGCAGCAGAATCCAGAGGGCCACAACAACACACTCCCTGTTGTAGCGAGTACTAGCGCTACAACGCCGACCATCGATGAGAAACCGGCACCACGCAATGCCACAACGCAGACCATAGCAGCGAAGCCGTCCTCACGCAGCCCGGTCCAGTGCTTCAGGTGCCAAAAATTCCGGCACTATGCCAGGGACTGCACTGAACCGGTCAGGTGTGTCCGTTGCGGAGGAGGACATATCCTTGCAGACTGCAAAATACCCCGGGATGAGCCAGTCTGCTGCAACTGCGGATCCAAGCACGCAGCTTCTTTCCGCGGTTGCGACATGTGGAAGCAGCAACTGCGCAAGTTTCGGCAGCACCGGAGTCCACGGCTCCATATGCAGCCCGCACCAAGTCAAGAAGTGAGCAAGACACACCCACAGCAGCGGCAGTCGAGTTCTGGATTGCAACAGCAGCGGCAGGTTCCACTTCACCATCCAGTAACAAGACAGAAGAAGAAGTCGGAGCCTCAGAAGACCGATAGAGCTCACACCAGCTACTCCCAAGTTAGAGGACAGCGAGAAGATCGACTGGATGCCCTCATCGATCTTCTCAAAAACCTCGTCAACCACCTGGCTTCAAAGTAATGGGCACCACAGCAACAACGGATGACCATTTCTGGGATGGCAGATGCGCCGGCATTCCATCTAGTAAAGATGCATCATTTGAAGACGTCAACAATAAACAACTTACACCACCGAGAAGACACACCAGCAGAGAAGTCTTGCACCACCCAAATACTTCTGGAGGCAATGTCTTCGGACAACATCCTCCACCCCCACCTGCCTACTAAGATATAGGCAGTGACGGTGCTGTGCTGCTGCTGCAGTTGGTTGCGGGCCTAGCTCATAGTAAGCCCTCACCGAGGCCACGCAGCCGCCGGACGCGGACAGGTATATGAGAAGAGCGGCACCCGAACCAACTCAGTATCTGTGGGTCAGCCGACCAGTGCAGATGTCTCTAATCCTGAAGAAGACGGCGGAGCTAGCCGTCGAAATATTGTGTTTCCACAACACTACCCGGCGGTACACCCGTGAAGACTACATTGCAGTCATACGCCGGGAAAGTCTTCGTTCTTATAGGATTAAATCCGTAGATGACAGTGAACAGATACACAAGGATCTGGACAGGATATCTAGCTAAGTAGGTCAACATGCAATGAAAACAAATGCCAAAAGGTATTAACCAATTAGGTACACAGATAAAATGTAAGGCTTATCTGATCGTAAACTCAGTTAGTTATGATACACTGGGAAGATGGTAGGAAGAGTTTACAGTATCTTCATTTACTGAAGAGGGTGATGGAGTGATGTGCCAGAGAAGAGAAGAAATTGGGTTACAAAACATTGTTCAAGCCATCACTTGAATATACAGGATAGAACAGAGTAGGAAAAAGGGTAACTGGATTTGTTATTGGAAATTACAACAGAGCACAACATGTAACTAATATGATAAAAAAAGTTGGAAGACAAACCTGAGGGAGAAGAGAATGCTTGATGTTTGCAAGGCACACTTTTTTGATGATGTTTAGATGTACATTGCAAAAAAAAAAAAAAAAAAAAAAAAAAATCAACAGTAGACAGTAGAACATAGAAGGGAACAGATATTCATAACTAAGCCCCGGATTTTCAGGATCTAAAAAACCAAATTTAGGTTTATTCAATTCACGTTTTAGGCTTTTATAGGTTTTTAAAATCCTGATTTAGGAACTTACACATTTTTAAGGCAAATAAGATTTAAAACACGCAATATATACTGCCATAGTGTTAGAAACATTGTGAATTTATAATACAATGTCAAGTACTCCTTAAAAACTTCTAAAATGACATTAATCGTTCAAATTAAAACATGTGACATAAACCACTATTATGTTCAAAACATTTCGTCTTTATTGTGGATAATAAACCACTCATTTAAAACATTTAATATGACAGTGAACAATGAAATATTTTGACAGTTTTTCAATAGTAAACCCTCTTCTCTCTTCCGTTAAAATTCTCTTGAATGCGGAAAAACTACGCTCAACGCCACATGAGGTAAGAGGTGCTAACTTCATATCAGCGATTGCCTTCGGATTCCAATGCAGTATTTCTTGTTCCTTTAGTCCAGAGAGAACACGGCCTATTTGTTCCATCCTCTTGAAATCTGGACTGCGGGCTAAAACAGACTCCTGCATCTTAGCTATATACACCCCAACTGGTCCAGGAGCCACTTTGGCACTCACTTCTTGGATGATTTGAAGTGCTTCCATCAACGGTAGAGTGCCTCCTTCCAATTTCTTGATTGAAAATTCTAGGTTGTAAAAATTTGCCTTCGTATAAGTCAACTCCTGTACAGCTGGTACTGAGTGCGACACTTTCTTTGCATTTACTATAGCAATAGCTTCGCTTTCATCTAATGATTCGATGACCTCCCTGATGCTCTCATAGTTTCCTGCATAATACATTGCGGCTGAGAGCCAGGTGCCCCATCGTGTCACTACTGGCTCGGGAGGGAGGGATATTGATGGAAGCTTTTCCCTGAAAGTAACCACTCGACTTGGCGCTTTCAGGAATATTTTCTTCACTCGTTAACTACAGGTTGCTGTTCCTGAATTTTTTTAAATACCCGGTGGAGCCCATGAGCTAGGCAGGCGACATGCGTCATTTGGGGATTGATACCCTTCAAACATTCCCCTGGTTTTATAGCCTAATATAAGCTGCACTGTCTGTCACCAACAACCGAAACTTATCCTCGTGTTTTGGATCTGGCCCCAACACCTTTAATGCATCCCTTACAGCAACTGCCACAGTAGAGTGGTTTGTCGTAGGAAGTTCTCCGCACGTAATGACTTGGCGTATACTAGGTTTCTCACATGCGAGCTTGCCTATAACGACGCAGAAATCTGTCGTCTCTTCTACACTTTACCAGATGAAGTGGTCAGCAATGTCCACCCGTATTTCTTCAATGGTTTTCTCATACAGCCGAGGCAAGTAATTCTTTCTTAAAGTGGATTCATCTGGTATTTTTCTGTTACAAAATTCTTCCAAAAAGGTTTTCATTCTGAAGTTTTGAAACTGGTATATTAGTGGCTGTGAGAAGTTTACACAGACGCAGGTTAAACGAATCTTCTATACCTAGCTATGAACTTGTATGAAACTCTGCTTCTGTTTGGAAGCATTTCTCCCGGTAACATTTGCCAAATGAGTTGCTGAATTCTGGTACTGTAGTACGTGGGATCGTTTTTCTGCAGGCTCCTATATAGAAGGCAAAAATAAAAGTAGTCCACCTGAATATAAAACCCCAGATAATACGCAATTAATATTATGAAATTTCATCCAGCAGTCTAGACTCTATCACTTTATGTTACTTTAGAAATAAAAACAATTCAAATTTAATTTATGTTTTAAAATTATAAAAGATATACGTACATAAAACAAATTAAACTTACTGGTTTTACACATGCTTGACAATACATAATTTTACAATCTCTAGAAAATTTCGTATCCGTTCCAATCCACTCTCGCAGGAGACTTCTTGAGGATTTCTGTTTAGGCATGCTGGATTTTAATGAAGGAACTTAAAACATGTAGGCCTACACAATGTTTTAATTTCCGCGTTAGCACTGAACGTTGACGGTATATAACTTAAAATCTCAGAAGAGTTTGCGTTCCTGAGATTGTTAACGTTTAACATGTTATGTATAAAACTTGCTTTGTCGATTTGTTTCTACTGAATGTAATCCTTTGTAAAATGTGAAGTAGCCACACTGCATTGATACAGCTTTTCTCGATGTTACCGTCAACAGTGAGGTAAAAACACATATCCAATTTTAAAATCAATCCATTTGTTTTACACATAAACTGTTTTACACATAAACGTAGTCCGTTTACCCTCCAAGTTCGGCTTCACCCTCGGACTCTGCGAGGGATCATCCTTATACCGTCTACATTTGCAGTGTCTTGGAGCTTTGGATTCACGTAGTAATAGATACAGCTGGTGATGGTGACTGACATTAACTTGGATCGATGTGGAAGAAGGAAACGAAATTTTTGAGAAAGGGGAAAAGGAAGCCTGTCAATAAGGCATCTGTCTGAAGGGGAAAAGGAAAACCACGGAATACTCTTTCAGAACAGCCTACGGTGAGGTTCGAACCCATGGCGTCTCCTGAGTCCAGATTACTAGCCCACGGCCCATACCACTGAGCTAATCCGGTAGGTCATTTGTTTTATGTAAGTAACAAAATTACAGTCCGACTGGATCAGTACATCGAATTAGGTCCTTTTAGGTTCTAAAAACAGAATTAGGACATTTTAGGTCATAACATAAAAATTAGGTTATTTTAGGTCCTATTAAACTTATGAATATTATTAGTTTATACTAGAGACGAACGGGAAAATTAAAATTTCGAGAATATTAGGTTGGGAACAAAATAGGTTCGAACCTAAGAATCCGGGGCTTATTCATAACCATAAGCATCCTTAAGGGAGTGGGAAAATTTCATTTTATATGTGAGGAAGTCAAGAACTGGATAAATTACCATGGGAAATGATTAACAATTTACCAAATACACTGGAAAAGTTAAAAATTAAAATTTTTGAAGTTTGAAAGTAGGTGGCTGGTAAAAATTCTTTGAAAAATATTAAGATAAAAAAAAAGCAACATGTAATTGAAAAGTTGGTATGTAGGGAAATCATTATTATGGTTACATTCCATTACATATAATCACTGAAATAAGTAATAATGAAATAACTACAGTTGCTCACATCCCATATGTATTTTGCAATTTTAAATATTTGCAGATCTTTGCCACTAGACTGCATAAAATAATTCAGCTAAATTATTTTACAGTACTGCTAAATATATATTAATATATATATATATATATATATAAATGAATACCTTTTTCCCTGGTGATGAAAGTATAAAAGTTCCTCGAGATTGTCCTAAATACTTTGGAGGTTTTGGTGGTACATACGTGGGTCCAATACCCTCAGATGGAACTAAGTAAGGATCTGGACCAAAATAACCAGTTGAGTAAACAGCAGAATAGAAAGGTCCTCCTTTCTGCAGATTCTTGTGTTCCATATATTTTTTTCTATAAGCCACCACTTCTCCACGGTACAGATTCTCACTGCAATGGAAATTCTGAGATTCAAGGTTTTCATATCCATTCTCTGTAGATTATCTTAGAATTAGATAACTATGTACGTTCTCGCGGCGGCAATGCTTTATAAAAATTTCTCGGGTTTCAAGCCGCGTCAAAATTGAGCCGTCTGGCGACGTTTCGGAAGCTTACACTGATTCCATTGTCAAGCCCCCGCAACGCGTCAAAATTGAGCCGTCTGGCGACGTTTCGGAAGCTTACACTGCTTCCATTGGGGGCTTGACAATGGAAGCAGTGTAAGCTTCCGAAACAACGCCAGACGGCTCAACTTTAACGCGGCTTGAAACCCGAGAAGTTTTTATCTTAGAATTGCTTAAAATAGCTTTTAAAAACACTCCAAGATATGGCAGAACCGAAGAACATAAATGTCTCATCATTTCATTTGATATTAAGCTCAGGAAAGCAGAGTACACTGCACATAGTACACAGCAAATAGTTTTAATCATGGAGGAACGAATATATGGAGACGACATTACGCTAAATCCGTGAATCCTCTTGAAAAAACTGCGCTTGCGCGGCGGACATCGTAGGAGTACCAAAATATTGGGCCGTTTGCACTGTGTCAGCTGCTGAGAATATTTCATTTTCTAATATTCTAAAGTTTTCTATAATGCCAAGTTGTGCTGCATATGGTTGCACAAACAGACGAGATAGGAAAAAACCTGGAACAGCGTTTCATAAGTAAGTCACATTATAATTATCGTTCTTGAAGTATCTGACAGGCAACTGCAACATTAGTGCCATTCGCTATAAATTTATTCATTGCTCTCAATAGGATCATATCATTCTCAAATTTTTGTTGGTGTAGTGTAGAAAATTAGCATATGTTACTATTTTGCACCTGAAAAGCTAGCCTTATTGTAGACAAGTGTTGGAAATTTATTTTAAGCGGGTCATGTTTACATCGCGACACAGTGAATATGGTATTCAGCATGCATTACTCACGTTTAAGTTTACACTGAAAGTGCACGATGAAATTAATTGTGATAATTTGTGCTGTGCGAACTACTAAACGTGATGAAATAAACTTTGTTGTACGAAATGTAGTTCGCGATGCATTTCTTGTGTTTAGATGTGTCTACATAGTTTGGTTTTGTAGCTGCAATATTAATGGAAATGTTGGCAGGTTGAAATGCGGTGTATACCAGAAGAGAACAAACAATTTATTTATTATTAGCTGTTAGCTTCTGATTTATGAATGCACTGATTTTTCTAGCAAAATTATATATGCCACTAACAGTACAATATCTTTTAAGGAAGCTCAGAAACTATGAGGTTTTATGAAGTATTAATTTTTTTTTAAAAAGTTCTAAACATTGACTTACGCTATTTTTTAAAATTTCAGATATGACTTGTTTCTGTTTGTAAATATGTCTACAAGTATATTTCTAGATTTTGAAATCTTTCTTGTCAATTACTGAAATAGAATGTGAAAATATAACCTATTTGAACATCAAATAAAATTTAAGGACTGTAGAAATAAACAGCTTGTTATTCAAGTTAAAAGAATTACCTGCTCATTAAGTTACGTCCGAATTCATCATCAAATATGGATATGGCGATAGTTTTCTTCTGTCCAGGCCGCATTTCAACCTAACCACGTCAATTTTAAGGTACAATATCTCGAGAACTAAGCGAGATATCAAAAAAAAAAAAAAAAAAAAAAAATATTCTTTACTTTCAGTTTCTCTCATCGAGTTACATGAGAATTCGTCATCAAATTGCGGCGTCACGGTTATCGTTGAATCCCCTCATAACCTAACAACCTCACTTTTGAGACAGCATATCTCGCGAACTAAGCGAGAATCGAAAAATTTTATTCTTTATTTTCGATTTGTATCGTCGTGTTACATAAGAATCTATCACCAAATTTGACTTTGGGGACACGTTTCTTCTGAATTTCAACCAGAAACTCCACTCTTTTGAGAAAGTATATCTCGAGAACTAAGCTCGATATCAAAAATTTTTATTCTTTATTTTTGATGTGTCTCGTCGAGTTACATAATAACCCATCATCAAATTGCGGTGCCACGGTTGTCTTATGATTCCCTTGAGGTTTTTGTGCCTATTTCCCGTATTTCTCTTGTCAAGCAATATGGCGGCCTCCCCTCCCCACTTCTCTCCACCCGGTTTCACTCCAGTATGTGGCGAAGGTCCCTTGCGTCGTCTCCATATATTCCTTCCTCCATGGTTTTAATGCCCTTCAACTGTAACAGAGAGTAATGAGAGGATGCAAAAGGGAAGTAATGTGTAGTATCTTTGATGCATTGATCTGTTTCTTGCTTGTATATAATGAGATCCAATTAGCATTATTTTATGAATATCATATACATGAACAGAAGGGGATGAAAATGAGGTCTGATAGATTCGTGTGTGAAATTACTTTTAAGCCCACTCAGTAACTAATATCATTTAGAAAACGGGTGGAATGTCACTACCAGAAAAAGGTAACTGAAGAGAGTGATGAGTATGTATAAAGTATACAATGCTGTTGGAAACTGGATGGATACCCAATAAAGAGTTAGCAGTAGTATGTGAAAGAGAAGAGGAAAAGGGGAGGGGAGGGGTAGCTGAAACACTACTGTCCTGGGTGGGAAGAAAATGGGCTGAGGCCATTTAATGAAAGGGCAGCAGGCACTGCCTTTGGCAGGGGAACCTTTCCAACTAGGGCCCAACACTACTGGGAACAAGTGACAGGAAGAATCTTCGTTAATATATAAGTTATGAAGAGAAGTATTGAATAATTTGCCTCAAACACTTAAATTTGAATTTAAAATGCATGAAAAGCATAAGTAGGCTTGTGGTGAAATTGGCATTGGGACATTAGTAAAATTTCAGTTAAAGTAATAATATTGTATGTGTTAGCTATTAATAAAATGAAGAAATTTCAGGTACAGTAGAACTCCAACTAGCCGAACTCTGATTATCCGAATCGCTTTTTTAACAAGACGGAAATGTACTGCAAAAAGGCCTCTCCTCTTTTATAAAAACCAACCCAATGTTCAGATGTCTATGGCTTTGTTTACCGATTTGTACGGCGAAATTTTCATCCCTGAAGTGGAAAAGCACCAAAACTCTCTTGGAAAAGAAGGCATTTTCAACATACATACAATAATTAATTAAAATATACCCTTTTTCGGAAAAAATCTGATTATCAAAATTTTTTATTATCCGAATGGGATCCGGTCCCAATTGATTCAGATAATTGGAGTTCTACCGTAAATCTTACTACAGCATTTTACATTCCCATTCAAAATGCCTGTGAGGGAGGTCGTTATAATGTCATACTATTTTTGCAGTCTTGATACTATAGATAAAATATATTTTATTAAAGAAAAATAGTTAAAAACTACTTGATTATTAGGAAGAACTTGCTGTTTAATACCAAAGGTAATGTATGTATATATATTTTTTCATAAAAAATAGGATAGCTGCTTGATGATGTGAAAGAATGACTAAAACACTTGTTGGAGAGAGTGATGAGGGGATGTACGAGAGAAGTAAATGAATTGGGTTACAACTTTGGTCAGACCATTCCTTGAATTTGGTGGTGTAGTATGGGGATGGGTCCCACATGTTGGGTGTCAAATACAGGAGTTGGAGGGGTTGCAGAGAAGGGCTGCTAGATTTTTCTCTGAAAATAACCGTAGCACACAGTCAGTAACCAATATGATAAAAGAGCTGTAATGGGATTCATTAGAAGACAGGAGGACAGTGAAGAGAGTCAAGAGAGTGTACAAAGCATATGTTGGTGATGAGATTTGGAAAGATGTTGATATCAGAATTAAAAGTAATGCATGGAAATGAAGAGATCACCATGACCACAAGCTGCCCCCCACAAGGGTGCAGAAAGATTTTCTTTCGTATGTAAGACTGAAAGGGCTTGGATTAACTTACCAAAAGAATTAATGAATAATATATCAAAAATGGCAAAACAATTTAAAGATAAAATTAGGTGGGTACAGAAAAGGGGTGTATAGGGAAATTGCGACCATAGTGTGTGCTTTATCGCAGTTAAATTAATTTTTGACAGAGGTTATCCATAACAGAAATTATTTTCTCATCTAGTCTATATTCACATTGTTAGGGTCTTCAGTGGTTTAATTAATCCAGTAATTAAATAAATAGTCCACCATAAGACTCAGTTTAAGATTTTTTTCTTTTCAAAACAACGTCAACGATATTATTCACAAGCAAAGATAAACTCCAGAGATACTACTGGCGCCGTTCTTGGCTGTTGCAAAGAGAATCTGTATAAAACTTCTGTAAACTAACTCTGTCCTGCTGATTTCTTTATATAATCTCTAACGAAATTACTGGAATTCTTCAAAAGCGTCCGCGAGATATTTCTCGAAAATTAACAATTACTCAAACAATTAAACATATAAAAAACAATCAAAATCAATACAAAATCACTTAACATCATTACAAAATGGTCAGAAATGGAAATTAAAGATACTTAAACACAAAATTATTTACAGAAATCATTTTAAACTGTAGAAAATTGTCCTGTAGACATCGTAACTTGCATTACTACTTGGAATTTCACACATATAAGCAATTCTCTCGCACAATTCGGTTCTTAAACATATTCATCTACAGGGTAACGTATTGGGACCATTGCTATTCATTATTCTAATGAATAATTGTGTTGATTGTTTACTATCTGAAATTACATTGTTTGTAGATGACATAATGCTGTATAAAAGAATCAAAACGATAGAGGATTGTAAACAGGTGCAGGGTGATCTGGACAGAATATCTAATTGGGTTGGTAAACATGGAATGAAGATAAATGCAAAGAAGAGTCAGCTTATTAGATACACAAATAAAAAACAAAAGGTTAATTCTGAATATAATGTGGGGAAAGAATTGCTTGCTGAAGACTTGAAATGTAAATATCTTGGAATAACTTTTGATAACAAACTTAACTGGGCACGACACATAGGACAGATGGTAGGAAAAGGTTTCAAAGTTCTGCACTTGTTGGAGAGAGTGATGAGGGGATGTACGAGAGAAGTAAAGGAATTGGGTTACAAAACTTTGGTCAGACCATTGCTCGAATATGGTAGTGTAGTATGGGACCCTCATTTTACATATCAAATACAGGAGTTGGAGAGGGTGCAAAATAGGGCTGCTAGATTTGTTTCTGGAAAGTATCGAAGAATGCAATCAGTGACAGATATGATAAAGGAGCTGGAATGGGATTCATTGCAAGACAGGAGGAGGATGAGGAGGGTCATGGGAGTGTACAGGGCATATACTGGCGATGAGGCATGGAAAGATATTGCAATAGGTATGAAAAGTAGTGCATGGAAGGGAAAAGAAGACCATGACCACAAGCTGGCACACGATTTCAGGCACAAGGGTGTGGGAAGATTCTCTTTTTTAGGTAAGGGTGTCAGGGATTGGAATGAGTTACCAAGAGAAATGATGAATAACTTACCGAAAACTTTGAAGGAATTTAAAGATAAAATTTGTAGAGGGCAATTATAGGTAGGTGCAGGATAGGGGGAAGATGGGTGTGTAGGGAAATTGCCACCGGAGCCTGTGCTCCATTGCAATTAAATTAAATTAATTAATTAATCTACATTCATACTCTGCAAATCACAAACATTGTGGGTGCAGAGGGTTCTAAGCACCAATCCTAAAACGGCCCATTCCAATCCCGAATAGTGCGAGGAAAGAAGGAATACATACAAGCATCTGTACGGCATCTTATTTCTCTAATCTTATCCCTGCGGTCATTGCTACCTAAATAGGTTGGCGGAAGAAGTATTTCATTGCACTCGAAATTTAATTTTTTTCGCTTATTCTCCAATAAATTCGAACGCAAGCCACGTCGTATGTCTTCCAAACTATCCCAGCACAATCTATGTATCAATTCTGTGGTGCTTTCGTAAGGGCTGTAACAACAAGTCACGAATCTAGCGGCTCTCCTCTGCACCCTCTCAACTGAGTCAATCAGAACCAATCAAACCCCACAACAGTAATCCAGATGCGGATGCACTAGTGTTTTATATGCTATCTCCTTTGTATGAGCATTACAATTCCTCAAAATACGACCTATGAATCGTAATTTAGAATTAGCCTTGCCTACGACGGAAGTTATGTGCATGTCCCATTTCATGCTGTTTTGTGCTATCACCCCCCGATGCTTCACGGAATCAACCGTGTCAACAGCTGAATTGTTTATTTTGTACTCGTGAACAAACTGATTCTTCTTGTTACTTATCCGCATTGCCTTGCACTTTTTACAATTAAGTGTAAGCTGCCATTTACGGTACCAATCGAAAATAGCATCCAAATCGCACTGAATTTCTAAGCAATCATCGGAGCACCTTATTTCCCTATAGATAACCGCATCGTCGGCAAACAATCGCAACCAGCATTTGACGTTGTCACCTAGATCTTTTATAAATATTAAGAAAAGAAGTGGACCTTGAGGAACGCCCGAAGTAACATTTATCTTAGAAGAGGCTTCCCCGTCAACAACGACATACTGTGATCGACCATTTAGAAAATCACGTATCCACTCGCAAATTTGAGCCGAAATACCGTAAGCTCGAATTTTCGCTAAAAGTCGGTTGTGTGGCACAGAATCAAAAGCTTTCTGAAAATCCGAAAAAACTGCATCAACTTGCGAACCTCCATCGATAACTTTCATTATGTCATGGGAAAATAGGGCAAATGTGTTTCACACGATCTCTCCTTCCGAAATCCTTGTTGACACGGTGTAAGTAACTCGTTCTCATCTAGAAACTTCATAATGTTCGAGCATATGACATGTTCCAGAATTCTGCTGCAGACCAATGTTACAGATATGGGTCGATAATTCCTAGGATCACTCCGATCTCCTTTCTTAGAAACGGGAATTACCTGGGCTATTTTCAAGCTAGAAGGTACTTTTCTCTCTTCTAGTGATTTACGGAATATATCTGACAGAAATGGTTCAATATCCTCCGCATATTCAGAAAATACTATTACCGGTATACCATCGGGACCCGGCGCTTTAACCCCACTTCAGGAGTTTTAATTGCTTTACAATACCTACGCTATCAATTTCTATCGGATCCATCTCTAATTCCACACGATGTGGTAAAGTGGGGATGTTTTCCATGTTTTCTCGTGTGAATGAATTTTTGTTCGGTGTTAAATACGGTAGAATTGTCGCGGCTGTCTTCAACTTCCCGTCCGTCTTTATTAGAACTGGCTTATTGTTCCCACTACAACTATTTTTTTTACATACTACCAAAATTTCTTTGGGTTTTCAGTGAGGCTCTTAGAGAGAGAATTGTCACGAAAGTTATTAAAGGCCTCCCGCATCGCATTCTTAACACGTCCCCTTATCTCCTCTAACTTATCTAAATCAGTCCGATGCATCGTCCTTTTTGATCGTGCATGTATCTTCCTTTGTTTCTTGAGTAACCTTTTAACATCCCGTGTGTACCATGGGGATCGTTCTCTTCCCTGATTGTCCGTTTCGGTATATGCAAGTTCATACCTTCCCCGACTATATGTAGGAATCGATGCCACCTCTCTTCAACGGTGCCTCCTGCTACCAAGAAGGTGTGGTAATTATGCCTCAAATACGCTCTAAAACACTCTTTTGAAGCCTTTTCGAATCTGTAAACTATCCTCTCTTTTCACTTTCTGCGTGTGGTTGTTAGTTTTACTGTAGCAATTACAGCTATGTGATCACTTATTCCTGCGGTGGTAGAAATATCCGTGAATAATTCAGGCCTATTTGTAACAACTATATCTAAATATTTTCGTTACCGTTGAGGCATCGCGCAATGATCAAACGCACGGCACAGCGGACACACCAGGAACAGCAGTGTTGGCCGTCGAAGGGCGCTAGCTGCGCAGCGGTTGGGCACCGCCGCAGTCAGTGTCAGCCAGTTTGCCGTGGCATACGGAGCTCCATCTCAGTCTTTAACACTGGTAGCATGCCGCGACAGCGTGTACGTGAACCGTATGTGCAGTTGACAGACTTTGAGCGAGTGCGTATAGTGGGCATGCGTGAGGCCGGGTGGATGTACCGCCGAATTGCTCAACATGTGGGGCGCGAGGTCTCCACAGTACATCGATGTTGTCGCCAGTGGTCGGCGGAAGGTGCACGTGCCCGTCGACCTGGATCCAGACAGCAGCGACGCACGGACGCACGCCAAGACCATCGCTTCCTACGCAGTGCCGTAGGGGACCGCACCACCACTTCCCGGCAAATTAGGGACACTGTTGCTCCTGGGGTATCAGAGAGGACCATTCGCAACCGTCTCCATGAAGCTGGGCTACGGTACCGCGCACCGTTAGGTCATCTTCCGCTCACGCCCCAACATCGTGCAGCCCGCCTCCAGTGGTGTCACCGAGCGTGGTGGTGTAACGGATAGCGTTCTGGCCTCGCATTCGGGAGGACGGCGGTTCGAATCCCCGTCCGGGCATCCAGATTTGGGTTTTCCATGGTTTCCCCAAATCACTCCAGGCGAATGCCGGGATGCTTCCTTCAAAAGGCCATGGCCGAATTCCTTCCCATTCCTTGCCCCCATCCTTTCCCGTCTCTAAAGACCACGTTGTTAAAAAGGGACGTTAAACTGTTACAAAAAAAAAAAAAAAAAAAAAATCCAGTGGTGTCGCGACAGGCGTGTATGGAGGGACGAATGGAGACGTGTCGTCTTCAGTGATGAGAGTCGCTTCTGCCTTGGTGCCAATGATGGTCGTATGCGTGTTTGGCGCCGTGCAGGTGAGCGCCACAATCAGGACTGCATACGACCGTGGCACACAGGGCCAACACCCGGCATCATGGTGTGGGGAGCGATCTCCGACATTGGCCGTACACCTCTAGTGATCGTCGAGGGGACACTGAACAGTGCACGGTACATTCAAACCGTCATCGAACCCATCGTTCTACCATTCCTAGACCGGCAAGGGAACATGCTGTTCCAACAGGACAATGCATGTCCACATGTATCCCGTGCCACCCAACGTGCTCTAGAAGGTGTAAGTCAACTACCCTGGCCAGCGAGATCTCCGGATCTGTCCCCCATTGAGCATTTTTGGGACTGGATGTAACGTCGTCTCACGCGGTCTGCACGACCAGCACGAACGCTGGTGCAGCTGAGGTGCCAGGTGGAAATGGCTTGGCATGCCCTTCCACAGGACTACATCCAGCACCTCTACGATCGTCTCCATGGGAGAATTGCAGCCTGCATTGCTGCGAAAGGAGGATATACACGGTACTAGTGCCGACATTGTGCATGCTCTGTTGCCTGTGTCTATGTGCCTATGGTTCTGTCTGTGTGATCATGTGTTGTATCTGACCCCAGGAATGTGTATATAAAGTTTCCCATTCCTGGGACAATGAATTCACGGTGTTCTTATTTCAATTTCCAGGAGTTGTAATAATAGTTAAAGTAGCGTTTAGAAAGTAATGTAGCAGAGACTGATAAATAAAGGGATCTGGTGGGATGTTGGCACTTCAAACTAGAGAGTAAAAGTATCGATACTGCACTTACGAGCAGTATCGGGGAAAAAAGTATCGTACTCACTAAACTACTGCAAAAAGTATCGACACCTTGAGGAATCGAAAGAAAAGTTTCGATAACATGATATTTTTCAAATCATTCGTTGGGACTGAGATTTTTTTTAATGTTAAATGACGTAACCGCGCTTTAATTTCAAATTTTAAACTTTTTTTTTTAATTTAATGGCTGAATTGGCCAATATTTTTTTATGATGATGAAATTTGCAGCAAGAAATCATTTTTTCGTAGTCCAACTATGTGAAAAAACATATTATAAATTAAAACAACTTTTAAATTTAATAAGACTCAATTTTTGTTTTAGTTATAAATCAAATCAACAGAAAATTGCCATGACTCATTAAACTGTGTCAGTAAGTAATTAAAATACGTACCAATGTTACACTTCCCACTCTTCGTCAGTACAGTCACTTAAAAACGATAATTTATCCAATCGTTTTGATGATTATCTTTGTCTTGTCCTTAACATTGTACTGCTCAAATGTCGTCAGGGACTGACATTGCTGGAGATGTCAAGTATTCATGGGCTAACTTATACAAGTAAGGGAATACTGCTTTCATTTCTCCAAAGGGTCAATCGATAATAATGACACTGATGTTGCCAAATAAAGGCTCATTTCATCCTTTTAAAGTAGCCTGAAAAGAGGAACCTGAAATTCGTCATTCGCTTTTTGTTTTGTTTGTTTGTGCTAACACTTATTGAAATTACTTTTACACATATTGTTATAAAATAACACAGGATTAACACACAACCTCCAAGCAATCCAAGTAAGCCACAACGTTGACAACCAAAGATAATGTAACCTAACCCATACGTTTCAGAGTGGAGAGTTCGAGACTCCCATCCTTTATAAAATAAAAAGTAAATCATTGTCAAAAATAAGTCATCATATCATTCATAAGTTCTAATTACTACAACGTTACCAACACAAAAAGACATCTCGATTTTCGTCTTGAGAGGTACCTGTTGTTACCTAGGGAACCTGCAACATTCAGTCATTTCTGTTGTTATCATATTTTCACTTTTTCATTTCGTGGTTTTTGTCTTGTCACTAATTTATCCAGCATCATTTTGCTATCGATACCTCCCAAAAGTACTGATATGAGTAATCGTGTGAAAATTATCGACTACAAAAGTATCGTCTCAAATGAAAGGTACTCGATACCAAGAAGTATAGATACTTTTCCGTGTCCCTACCTCAAACACTGAAAATTCAACAAGTGTTGGAGAAAGAAAAGTGTGGAGTAAATATATCGTATGAAAAGTACCGTATCAAAAGAAAAGTACTTGATATCAAGATGTATCGATACTTTTCTGTGTCCCTACCTCAAACATAGAAAATCTGACAATGCTGAGTAAAAGTATTGCGTGAAAAGTTTTGTATAACAAGAAAAGTACTCGCCACCAAGAAGCATCGATTCTTTTCCGCGTTCCTACCTCAAATACATAAAATTCGAAAAGTGTTGGCGAAAGAAAAGTTCAGAGTAAAATCATCGTATGAAAAGTATCGTGTCAAAAGAATAGTACTTGATTTCAAGAAATATCGATATTTTTACGTGTTCCTAACACAAACACAAAAACTACGACAAGTGTTGGTGAAACAAAACCGCTGAGTAAAGGTGTCATGTGAAAAGTGTCGTATCAAAAGAAAAGCACTCGATACCAAGAAGTATCGATACTTTTCCGTGCCCCTACTTCAAACATACAAAATTCGGCAAGTGTTGGCGAAAGAAATGTGCGGAGTAAAAAATATCGTATCAAAAGAAAAGTACTCGATTTCAAGAAGTAGCGATACTTTTCCGTGCCCCTACCTAAAACACACAAAATTCGACAAGTGTTGGGGAAAGAAAAGCGCTGACTGAAAGTATTGTATGAAAATCATCGTATCAAAAGAAATGTACTCGATACCTAGAAGTATCAATAGTTTTTCTGTGTCCCTACCTCAAACACACAAAATTCGGCAAGTGTTGGTGAAAGAAAAGTGCTGAGTAAATTTATTATATGAAAAGTATCATATCAAAAGAAAAGTACTCGATACCGAGAAGTATCGAAACTTTTTCCCTGTCCTTACATCAAAAACACAAAATTTGACAAGTTTTGGTCTATAAAAGGTCTCAGTAAATTTATTGTATGAAAAGTATCGTATCAAAAGAAGTATCGACACTTTTTCCATGTCCCTACTTCAAAAACACAAAATTCAACAAATGTCGGTAAAAAAAAAAGTGCTGTGTTAAAGTATCGTATGAGAAGTATCGACTATAAAAGTATCGTATCAAAACAAAAGTACTCGTAAGAAGAAGTATCAATACTTTTTCTATGTCTCTACCTGAAACACGGAAAATTCGAAAGGAGTTGGTTTAATGAAAGCGCTGAGTAAAAGTACCATGTAAAAGTATCGACTACAAAAGTATCGTATCAAAAAAAGTAGTCGATACCAAAAACTATCGATACTTCTCCGGTGTCCCTACCTCAAAGACACAAGTGCTGGCGAAAGAAAAGCGGATTGTGTAACGCGGCGGCAGCCAGTCCGCCTGGAGCCGTGGAGTCGGTTTCCAATTTTCGATCTCCGTGGTACCCGATAAGTATCCCATTGAGTTCGGTGTGGCTGTGAAAATCAATGAGTCCTGCTGCTCGCGCACGACCTCGGCGCTGGGAGCGCGGCGCTGCCCTCAGTCGTGTGCAGAGCATGCCAGGCGGCGCCACGGCTCCCGCATCACAGGTCAGTCTTCCTGTACGGCGCGGTCCTCGATCGATGCCCGGACGGAGCAATCCTCCACAATTCACCATTCTATCGCTCGCTGAAATATTTCCCGTTTCACCGTTACAATTTGACATCTAATTGCCACTGATCTTCTGCGAGCTGTTGTTTTAGTAAATAAACTAAGCTGAGAAGTGTGAAGTTGTGTTTGTGGCCGACGCTACGGAACGTCCGAGGGCGTGTCGTTGCTCGTGAGAAGTGTTTGAAGATATTTCCTCCTCTGTTTTGATTTATCTGGGGTCAGCAACACTTGTGCTCGGCGGGGTTTTCGACATCGCTAGCGGCCACGTGCCCCGAGTGCCATACGCGCAGACTCGGCATTTCACTCAAGTCATTCATCACGTTCATAGGTCGAAATTTTCTAACCGTGTCAAATTTCTAGCCTGGATATACTTTGTGCTTCCTGTTTCTATCAATTACTGCAAATATTAAAAAATAAAAAAAACTTCTAACATCTCTTATATTTCCTTTAGAGCATTTCAGGAGAAACATTGGTTCATTCGGTGACAAAACTAAACGTGCTAGAAATAAGAACAGCCGTTTTTCATGGTAGTGCTCTCGCTTTGTAAGAGCGCGCCTTATAAAGCTTGAATTGTGTCAACATGATTACAATCTCAGGCATTAGCTTCAGAAAAATAAGGTCTTTGTTGCGAACAAAACGTTTTCTACACAATGGCGTATCTTTGTTGTTTGTTACAAGTTTATAGATTTTAATAGCAGAAAATGTTTGAAACCGATCAAATAGCATTAAAACGTAAATGGTAGCGAATGAGTATCGTAAACACTCCGAATACAACCTGTGGATCCGCCGATTTCTAACAATGGTGGTTTTGCGGCAGCCGCGATTATTAAATCAAGGGACGTGGTTGCACCGTGAAACAACTACTGGCTGAGCTGCGGATACTTTGGTGTTCTTACAAAATTGTTTCGTCTTCATACTGATGCTCATTTCCACTCACTGGTTGCGTTAAGAATGCTGTAAAGTGCTGATAAAATATGATTTTGTAAGCGATAGTGAAGTGCTGTAAATAATTCCGTTAGTATTGAAGGACACGACGAGAAAACGCGATCACCAAGCTTAACTGAAGTAGAGGAATCAACTTTATTTCACTGAACAAATGCTATGTGTGTGCTACGTCTAATTTTTTTTTTTTTTTTTTTTTTTTTTTTTTTTTTTTTTTAATGAGTAAATGAAAAAAAACAATAACTGAATTTATATTTTGTAAGGTTCCCAACGAAGCTTTCATTGATTACTAAACAGAATCTATAGAGAATTAAGCTTCTATGAACAATATTTTTGCAGTTATGTTTCCTTTCCTTCTCGTATTCCTTGCTAACGATCACATGAAGACGTTTGGTATTCGTGACAAGAACATTTGAAAACTAATGATTCATTCTTAGTTGATACTATACCATCATTTCTATTTAACTCTCGTTTCTATTCTACATGTCTTGAAGAGAAAGTAACCATCATTCATGGTCAAATACATAATTATTGTAAAAAAATACAACAAAATTATCTTTCTGATTAATAATGTGTTATGGTTCTTAGTAAATGTTTCCAGTTATATATGAGCTTTTTATGTTACTTGAGGCCTATATAAAATATCAGCAAGAATGCCAACGTTCTGAAAAAATAATTTATAAAAATATTTCGGGTCCCTATGTGATTAGTTTCAGATTAAAACTGATGTGATCTACGAAAAGGTATCGACTGCTAAAGTTATAGTCACGTGTATTCAGTCTAAAGTCACAGGTAATTATTTTTCACTATGAAAGAATTTAGGCAGCAAAGTAATTTCGCTATTAGATGTAAGGCTGAAACCGCGTCCTATATAGCAGTTTATGTTTCCATATTGAGCTTCGTTCGCTACCGTTAACGCCGTTCCAAAGGCTAAAGGGCTACTGGAGCGAGTTGTTGACATTCAACTTTTACGTGTAGAGGTCCAGGGCGTTGTGAGCGGTCAACATGACGTAGTGTTGAGGTTAATGCTCCGAGCTGGCATTCAGCAAGTTACAGGTTCAATCACCGGCCCGGCCATCCATGTTATTATGCTTTTCCACGGATTCTCGAAATCAAGTGATGAATCCTTCAAAAAGCTATGGCAGTACTCCTTTCCCGGCTATGAAACATTGACGTCGACGAACTGTAAAGCGCTAGTTTATTATTTTTTTAAAGAAACATACTTTAATATCATGTTAGTTGATAAATGAGCGTAAAAGTATAATTCTATTAAAACAGTTATTTTGTTATATCCATTGAATTATTAGCTTATCGAAGATTTACTTTAATGAAATTATTGCTTGATATACTCTAGAAAATATTTATGTCTGTTACATACTGCTCGTTTCAGCATTTAATGTGAAAGGAAAGTTATATACAGAATGTCGTTAAGAATCAGATCATAACAATAATCACTGTAATAAAACTCAAACTGTGGTTTACGATACGATCTGATTTTTATCTAACATTACTTATTCTTAGATCTGTAAGAAAAATATTTACTGGAAAAAGGAATTGCTTGTAAAAACAGTTTGTCGTTTACAGCGCTCTGAAGAATTAAAAAGAAACATATTGAAACAGAGGGTTTTAAGATTGTCAAAATAGAACATAGGTTTTTTTTATTTTGTCTCTAATTAAACTTTGAATAATAAACTTAAAAATTACAGTTTTTCCGTTACCATATAACATCTATACATATGTGAGCAGGGTCTGAAGTATTAATTCTGTTATTATGTCTGGAATGAAAGTTTAAATAAACTTATAGCATTTTGGGAATCTTAACAAACTTGCGTGCAATTTGTGAATACTGGAGAAAGATTTGGCTAGTTATGGAATTTTCTATGACATATATTTCTCACATACTGAGCCGGGATATATAAATAAAATTTTTTTCTGTCGTGTGGAAGTGAAAGTTATAGGAAATATTAAAAAAAGATAAAGAATATTTGCATTACAAAATTGTTAATAATTGTCTATTATCAACACAGATTGTTAACTCAGCTGCAGATGCTTGCTAGAAAATGATGCTTGTTTTTATTATTACTCAATTTGAATATATTAATAAAGATGAAAAATTTTAATGCCGTAAAAGTTCGGTTATAAGCATTTGAGAGACGTTTAGTATTTTGTTATGTCTTTACGTTGTATTGATGGATGTGTCTCAAAGTGATGAAAATAGAGGATTAATTAAATGTTAAATCTAGATATAAAGTATTTCAAAATAACATCTGCAACATTAAGTTTGGATTTAGATGTTCTGCTTCTTGGCTAAGGCTTACATATTCCATTTTTAGAATTCCACAGAAATTTTCTGAAAATACATAGACTATGATGTAATGTTGTCGTGATCAAAGTAAACAAAAGAAGTATTTATGAATTGCTTCCAATTTGAAGTACAGTTTAATAATGGAAGACCATGAATACGTCAAATCTTAAAATAATAAGTTGTCTGTTTTAAAATTTCGTTGTACCGAGTTTCCACAGCTGTCTGTGTTTTAATCATGTTGTGACTTTTGTAAGAATGTGTAAATAACTTGTTTAGTGTTAAAATTATGTCACTCTCTCATTAATGCTCTTAGTAACTGAAATATTCATTCTGAAG
This sequence comes from Vandiemenella viatica, assembly GCA_031002005.1. Lineage (NCBI taxonomy): Eukaryota > Metazoa > Arthropoda > Insecta > Orthoptera > Morabidae > Vandiemenella > Vandiemenella viatica. Next base: position 39,316 of record JARYHS010004482.1, read on the forward strand.
TTCGGTTCCATGTAAGAAAAATAAATATAACGTTCACTAATTACTTTCACAATATTCAAACGGTTAGAATTTATTTTCCGTTATTACGTAAGTAACGTTGCGAAACCAAACAGTAGTTGGCTTTCAGGTGACATAATACAAGGCAGTAATTTGCAGTGCAGACATACAGCGCGAAACAGCAATAGTGCATATAATAAATCTTAAAGGAAAATTAAGATAACCGAAATAATTTAGAAA
>JARYHS010004484.1:0-39516 GCA_031002005.1 Vandiemenella viatica
ACCTTTGTCTCATCCACAGATAAACCTATCTGACTGATAAGAAGAGTAATAATGAGAGTACCAACCCTGGTAAGTGACCTGTTAACGTCAGAGCCTGGCATTTAGAGAGTCGCTGGTTTAGTCGTATTCTGCTATTTCATGGTTTTTTGAACGCTAAAGGCGATTTCTGCCGGTCGATGAGCACTAAAGTCGTCAGAAAGAATAACTTCTCAACGTACAGTATTGCAGCTCAACTATACCATCTGCTAGAACGTTGACCTGGAGTATGCTACCAAGCGTCAAGAGGTGCCATTGTAAAAGAGAGCTTGTGTACAAATAACTTTCATTACCATCATTTCATTCGTCTACTCCTTCGATTTAGGAACACTGGGATTTTAAATGAATTTCTCTGTAACAATTAATACTTCACCTAGCGCGGCCACTAAATGCAGAAATAATCACTACTACGGTGTTCAGCTAATATCGCTGGCTAGAATGTGAGAAAGAGGTAACACGATATCAGGAAGTTAGGACAAAATCAAATAAGTGATCCACTATGAGTTTTCTCAAAATCTCTAATGTACCATTTTCAGAAGGACATATATTCCTAAATGAATAACATCTAAATCATAATCAATACCGGTCTTATTTTCGTAAATTAAAATCACATTTATACAGAGTTTGGTTTGACTTAATCTACTTATGTTACATATTGATGGAAATAGTGTAACCAGTTTAAAACTTAAAGCAAAAATCTTGGTCTTAATCGTATCACTAACTCATAACATGGAAGTTTCGTAAGGAATTTCTTACAGATATATTCACAATACAAACTCAACACTTAATTGAAATCGTCAGCACCCAAACCTTGACTCTAAATAGCTACCCTCCAAAAGCCAAGATCTTTTCATCTATAAACCCGGTGATTGTTGGCCAAAAACCGTTCAGGCATATACCCATGGACAACAAACAAGAAAGAGTAGCAAAAAAATATACAAAAGAACAGGAGTATCTGTTTAAAAGATGACTGAATGTGATATTAGAGTTTAAAAGTCAAATTTGTATTACAGGTATAAGATGACTGCTTTCTTATCGATAGATCGACCAAGTGATTCAGAGTTCTCAAGGACCGTGATAAAATAAATGCACTTCGTATTTATCATACTACATAATAGTTCTCAAAATAAGAATGAAGTCACTGGAGATACGCAACTCCTGTCGTGCATCGTCATGGCATAAATGGAAAAACCATGAGAATGGCCAATCTCAGCATTTGGGTATATCCGTAAAAACAAATTAAACGGCTGTATGAAGTATCTTACAGTGCTGTATCCTATCTGAATTGACAAGATAGATACTAGATGGCAACAATGTTTTGATCACGATTTGATGAAATTAAAAAGGGATAACTCTTTAAATATTTTTATAACACATTTAAGTATAAATAATAACTGTGATGTTTTATGACCAACGTTTTGTAAAGCTCATTACTAAATATCAAATATCTGTTGAGGAGTTGTGTAGGATTTAGCCGAAAGATAATTTACCGTTTATAAGAAGTAAATATAATGTAGATCATTATCCTCCAACACATGAAGAGGAGGATCCGTACTACGTAATACATATTTCAAACATAGTTATACAACGAAAGCGTTTTCACTCAGTAAATTACAGTTATTATACAGCTAATTTACAGTTTGAACATCACATTAACAGCAAGTACCATATGGTACAATGAAAAAAATCAGAATGGTTATTACCTTTCTTCCATTCGCCTTCACCAGATTTAATTTACTCTCGTTATTATTGCTAAATACACAGAAATTCATACCTTGGTGACAATTGCACTATGCACGTACCTTTGTAGTACGTAAAGATTTAAGATAAATGCTTTCACCTACAGAGTTAAATTATTCAACTCCTCCCTCCTAAATTTATTTCCGTTCCTCAATACCACGTTCACTAATTCATTCGAGTTCGTGACTTCTTTACCTACAAACGAAATTTTTTCCCCTCCCTTATGCCTGAAATCAACTGCCAGTTTATAGCGATAGTCACATCTTTCCTTCCACGCACTACTATCAATTCTTCGTCCAGTACCCACCCATCCCTAATTGCCAATGTATGCTCAAACAAACTGAACGCTGTTTTCACCCACCTCTTGTCTTAAATTATTCCACAACAAATCATTTCACTTATTGATGTGTTCCAATTGCACAGAAATGAAAAGAATAACAATACAAAATCTAAAAAAGAATGCAGGTGATTTAATTACTGATCTCTTAAAAAAATGTTTTGTGCTGCCATTTGAGTCTGATGACTTTTTTTTATATGCAACACAACACTTGTACGAATAGTAAATTAAAATTACGATGCTGTTAGGGCTCTGGTAATTCACTGAGGAAAGACAAAGTGACAAGATAAATCGAAACATTCACTTAGAAATTTGAATTATCGCTATTCTTCAGGGATCCTTTTGTTCTTGCAAATATAGCAAGAACGTCTGTTCCATTGGAATAAGAATTCAATTAATTGTCACAGTACTCTTGGGCACTGCAGCAGTTTACTGTTACACTTTAGTAAATTACACCATCACTGCACCTTGAACTTGGGATCTTGCCGTAGGAAGAGATTCCTGCCGATGACCTTGACTAGTTTGCAGGTTATGAAGACCACAATGCTGGCCGTGCAGATGATGAAGAGTATGACATCTAGTAGCAGCAGCTGGTACCAGGCCAGGTCTAGCGAGGCGGGTCGCAGGTGTTTGGCTCCGTTGTGTCGGATTACATACTCTATCCACCAGGCGGCGCGATCCAGAGAGACCTCTTGATGCTCCCGGAAAATAGACGACAATCGACGCATGTTAGACGCGTAGCTGTCGGACAGAAAGGTATTAATTAGGGGAAGAAATACCGTTATTTGCACGATGTATCACGTTCATTTACTAAGGTAGTAATATTTTGTCCATGGTGGACTTGTGGAATCAGCGACTGTGATATCAAATTTGGTTGATCATTGAATACAGCTACCAGTCACAGTTTATGGTGTTGCTTTATTTTATTTTACCATTACCGGTTTCAAGCATACATTGCTCATCGTCAGATTGTTTTAACAATACAGATGCGAATTGCAGTCGTGTTTTTGTGTCCTAGAATAACAAAAATATGATGATTGACGAGAGAATTTAAATCTGGAGTGATGATAGTAAAACTTGGTAATGGTAAAATAAAATAAAGCAACACCATAAACTGTGACTGGTCGCTGTATTCAATTATCAACCAAGTATCATTTACTAAGGCTTTAAACAAAATAGAGATTTCTACTCGATACAAGCACGTGCATATATACAGTCTCGTACAAGGCTATTTGTTCTTTCTGAAATGATATTACGATAATTTGTAAATGTTTCTTACATAAACAGGTAAGTATTAATGTGCGTGCGATGGAAGCTATCAGTTTCGAGCAGAAATATTAACATTCTTCGTTACAGCTTAGGGAATGAGTTATTAAAGTTTTTTGAAAAATCATTTATGTTGCGCCATGATATCAAATCATTACTTCATTTCAATTAAAATAATTAGACACTGATCGCGATTTAAGTAGTCTAGGTCACTAATGTTACGTGGCATAAGTTGCTAAGCTTTATTTTTAATTTCCTTTGCTTTCACTGACCATTTATTACTGAGGTTATTATTTCAGTTTGTGGTTAGGCTGAAATGCAAACTGGACCAGGGTGACAACCGACACTTTTTGCTAAAGCGTAAGGCACGAGTAATTGAATTCAGAGTTGTTTTAAAAGAATTCTATTTATTTAAACAGTTGAGAACAATGGCTTGGCAATATACTCCGATTCTCCAGTCATTTTTGACGTGGTTAGGGCAGGTAAAACTATGAAACAGCTTTACCACATACTACCGGGGCAAACGAAAAGAGCTTCTTCCACATAACATTTTTACTCAGCAGAAGATGTTTGGCTTGTTTATTAAATATTTAATTTACCTTAATTGTGATGGAACATATTCCACAGTGGCATTTTCCTTATGCACGTACCTTCATATTTCACGACCTTTCATAATCTTATAACCGTTGAGTTCAATTTCATACCCACCTATTCTTACGCTTTACGAATTTTAAATATTTTCAGTGTTCCTGGTAAACTGTTCAGCATATTCCTTGATAGTATTACAGTGCCCGCCTCCCAAACGTATAAAAGAAAATTTCCCCTCTCATTTTCTTCATGTCGACTGCTGAAAAGCAAAACGAAACATTAAAAATTGCTTAAGGTTAGCCATCTAATTTGACAAGTCCAACATATTTTTCATCAGATTGGAATTAAAGATTCCAAATAATGACTGGTTCACTTCTTTTTTTGTTGTTATTCGCAGAATTTTTCGAAAGGAAGAAATGATATTGCAAACATTACTCAATTATATTACATTACTTAATTATCTTCAAAACATTGCCTTTTCAGAATATTTAGTTACTTGGAAAGAGACAGCTCCAGCACACTACATTGAAACTGGCACAATATACCAAACACTTTCGAGTATCTCAATTTAACAACTAAAGCACGTGTGTACCTGCTATGACATAAGTCAAGATAGTTTTATCTTGCTAGTTCTATTCAGTAACACTAACTTAAACCGTAATTAAAGAACGTGTGGATTTCCTTGAGAAGCATCACACTAAAATATTTTATGCGGTGTTACCATAAACATCGAAGCAAAGTAAACTCCTTTTTCGGTAATGTCTTTTAGATTTCTGCGATTTTACTAAAAAAAATTCAGAATAAAACATTTCCATCAATGAAAATACACTGCCGTTTGTGAAAAGTGCAACACAGAGAAGGAAACGCATGAATTCAATGAATTTAATACCACAGGTTAGGTACGTGACAAGTAACAAATGATTACCTTTTCAAATCTGTACATGACCTTTGAGCCCTACTATTCAGTACGTCGTGTGGCCACCATGCGCTGCAATTAGATCTGCTATACGCAGTGGCATTGAATCAAAAAGGTTCTGAATACGTTCCTGAGGGATTTCCCTACACGCCGTTTGTATCCGACCCCACAAATCCGTGACACTAGACATTGGAGTACCGCGACGCGCCAGGTGCCGACCAACCATATCCCAGACATGTTCGATGGGTGACATGTCGGGCGAACGTGCAGGCCAGGGAAGCAATGGTATCCGTCGCCCATCGAAGAAGGCCTGTTCATTCCTCGCAACATGTGGCCGGGTATTGTCCTTTTGAAATGTGGCCTGAGGACATTACTGAAGCAGGTGAAGTACCTCAGGCTCCACAACCACCGTTAGGTACCGGTTGCTGTTCAAAGTGCCTTCAATACATAGGAGGCGAGATGGGTGTTATAACCAAAGGCGCCCAAATCATCACACCTGGTGTTTGTCCGCTATGCCACTCCACAATGCAGCCCTCCAGGTTGCGGTCACCACGGTACCGCTGGACATGCATGCGGCCTTCACTGTAGGACACGTTGAAGCGGGACTCGTCCGAAAAGATTACATTTTGCCACTCAGCATCCCAGTTACGATGTTCACGTGCCCTTCGCAGTCGGAGAAGCCGGTGGTTTCTGGACAATGGAAGCCGACGTAATGGCATGCGTGCAACCAGTCCAACCTGCGGCAGACGGCGACGAACCGTCGATGCAGACAATTTCACACGTGTTGCAGTGCTCCAGCGACGAGCCAACACTGTGGATGGCGCTGTACGGTCCGTTATGGCCATGCGAACAAGATGACGGTCATCCCGTGCTGTGGTCCTGTTCCGTGGTCCAGTTCCCGCTCGTCACTGCGTACGACCTTCCTCTATCCACTGCTTCCACACACGCATCACTGTCGTAGCAGCATGCCCTGTGTGACTACCCCGTTTCCCCGAGACCGATCATTCTGCTCCGTTCCAACTCACTCACATGCCGATATGACTCCCTTTGGCGTCGACGAGGCATACTGGCACTCACTGTATTGTGTCCACCTTGTGTGTCAGCACTGCAGCGACTACACTCGGCGCAACACCGACCCTGTCGGACCGACACGAGATGGCTCTTCTCGGAATAGGTGTACCTCATATAGTGGCAAAACGTATCACTTATTGCTTTCACACCCGTCGCCACTTCCATCAAGTGTGGCCCTATTCGGATAATTCCTTCTCGGTATTGCACTTTTCACAAACAGCAGTGTATCCAGTATACACTTAACACAGCTCTGTCGCGATATTGTAAACTGTGTTTTTCAAAATTTCAATCAATTTAACCCCATTGAACTGCGTATTAATATAATTACAAATACTAAATGTTTCTTTTACGAAATGGAGCTTCCTATTATCTGCACTTTTCACTACATGCTTTGAATTAACTTCGCCATCAGTTACCAAGTATCCATTTTTCTGATTCACCTTCACTTGTTTCCTGTGGAATAATGAAGCCACTCAAAAGTATCCTGTGATATATTACTTGCTAAATATTTCCTTGATCCTTCTTCACACCTTATACTACGATACTTGTATTTGTATAGCCATAAAAGAAGAAGTAGAAAGGAATGAAATCAATGTATTGAAGAAGTTAAGTTTTGATATCTACTATCAATATAGTATTCCAATAATTTTCAGGAAAGGAAACACGTAATATTTTATGAAGTAACTTTCTTTGGTTTCATGCATCTGTTCCCACGAGAGTACAAAAAGTTTTTACTTCTCTGTATACCTCCTACAAAATTGATACAATTCCAAACTTAATAGTGTAATACAAAAATTCGGAATGATAGGGACAATAACCTATCACTTACCACACATTAAGACAGGAAGTCCCAGACGACAGGAAGAACACGAACATCCTTTACAATATTTTGGTAAATATCATTTTTAGAGCTGTAAAAGTAACGAGAAATTCTGTACCCGTATGTATTCGTTACTAAACCAATCAATACCCGTTACTTTCGAATCGTTACTCGTTACTTCGGTACAATCGAACAATAGCATGAAGCATTGTATCGAGTCGCGCCGCGTACGGGTAACTTCGTTACTATCGTATCGTTTCGTTACTTTCGGTACAATCGAACACTAGCATGAAGCATTGCATCGCATCGCATACGGGACGACTTCGTACTTGGTAGAAGTTTAAGTGAATTGTTTATTTAATAAAATAAGTTTAGGTAAGTTGTACATTGGATAAAACTTAAAAGTCAAGTAATTAGCACATGGAACCTCTGAATGTACACTTGATTTACTGTAATGAATATTATATACGAAAGAATAATCTAATTTCAAAACAAACACCTGTTTGCATACAAAAAAAGACCTGACCTTTCACCTGACAGTGACATATCTAGTGACAATAACTAATGACGGTTATTTTTTAAAGTAGCCTGCTCAAAACCCTGCATAGAAGCCTGATGTGATAATGGGACATGTATTTAACAAATATTATAATCTCATCAAAGTATTTCGTTTTTAAATAGGAGGTTTCACCACTGTCTTCCTTTACGGTTTTCATTTATTTTTATAAATTCTTCATCTTTTTGTGATAGGTTTGTTAAAATAAATGTGGACATACCATCAAATCGGGCCTGCAGGCAAAATACTATTGACTCCCGCGTTAATTGTTTCATTTTAAAACTATCAATATTCAAAACTTTTAAATCAATAACAAAGGTTCAGGACAAACATGCGATTAGATTAATTGTTGTTGCGTCGCGGTTACAACAAACATTCAACATCAAAGCCAGAACCGCATTGATGATTGATCACATGGATCCTGCGGTAATAATACAATAACTAACCCAGGAAAAGAATAAGTCATTGTAACTTGTTCTTTGTTTAGAATTCTGTAACTGCAAAAAAGGCTGCTAGATTTGTTTCTGGAAATTATCGCAGAACGCAATCAGTAACAGATATGATAAAAGAGCTGGAATGGGATTCATTGGAAGACAGGAGGGTGAAGAGGGTCATGGGAGTGTACAAGCGTATATTGATGGTGAGGCATGGAAAGATATTGGTGTAAGAATTAAAAGTAATGCTTGGAAGGGAAAATGACCATGACCACAATCTTGCACTCGATTTCAGGCACAAGGATTTAGGAAGATTCTCTTTTTAGGTAAGGGTTTCAGGATTGGAATAAGTTACCAAGAAAATTATGAATAATTTACCAAAAACGTTGAAAGAATTTAAGTTAAAATTTGTAGAGGGCAAATGTAGGTGGATGCAGGAAAGGGGGAAGATGAGTGTGTAGGAAATTGCCACCGGAGCATGCGCTCCATTGCAATTATTAAATATTATTAGAACATAACAAATGCAGAGATGTATATCAAAAACTATTAGACAACTCTTTTATATTGTAAATTACACTATAAAATAAAATAGAAGGTATCAATTCTTAAAATAAACAAATTTCACAAATGTTTGAAATCAATAAACCTCACTAATGAACTATCAATGAAAAATAGCAACTATCTCAAATTATCCATACAAATTTTCTATTTACAAATTATGCACTGTAAATTTTAATGTTAAACAAAATAAAAAGTACAAAATTAGTCTTTACGTTGCAAAATTAGTTACCTGCGGGAGCTGGAACGTGTTCGTATCTATACGACAAATGCGAGTAACTAAACATGCGAGTAACGAAATGAATTTGTGAGTAACGATTCGGTACTTCGAATCAGGCGACGAACCCGTTACTCAGTAACGAATACATCGTTACTTTTACAGCTCTAATCATTTTAGATGAAGGGAATCAAATACGTACACATCGAGGCCTATCATAACAGTCAACGATTTTTACAGAAATATTGTAAAGTGTCTCATGGTTTATATGATCGCCCTGGTTCTCCTGCCTTCGTCCCTGGTGATTTATTTTCCTTATTCGTCCTTATTTTCATTTCGTAACAGCAGTTGAACTGTCAGTATTATCCAATCCGCTTTAATAATATGCATCGAACCAGTAGGCTGGACGTCAACTAGATAACTCGAAAACCTTTGGCGAGTCCGACGATACCCGAACTATTTATGCTTATATTGTTAAAAGAGATCGTAAATTTCAGATGAATAATTCAATTTGATATTATTTGCATATAAACTGTTAAAAGAAAGCGTAACTGCGATGCTAACTGAACTGCAGTTGTCTACTGTGTAGCATACATACAAATTCTACTGACAGGCAGAGATATATTCACATAATTTGACGTTCATTTTAATTTATTTGTTCGTTGTTTTATTTACGACGACCAGATTCATAAATTCATGTAAGGAGACAACCACCCGGTATTTACTTTGTACTCTCTATAGCAGGGAAGCAAGTCACAGCATAACCTAAGATTTTTTTAAAGCAAGATAAAAAAATAAGGAACTTCATTGAAACACCGAGAAAATTTACACGAAATTTAGATAGTCACAAAATATATCAATCAAATAAATATATTTGTTTTTGAAATTATACTTTACTTATAAACTTTTTCATAGCAATAAAAATTTCCGTCGGTCAAAATCAGATACAGTTATTGAAAAACATTATAGATAGATTCTCCGAGAATCAGACAAGTTTATAAACATCACAAAAAAATATCTATAAGGAAGGTAATGATTAATCGTTTTTCCTAACGATCTACCCTTACCGTAGGTAATACAGGTCATTTTTTACTGGCATTTAAACTAGTGTTATATAAAGGCGATTAGATTCTGGATGCAATATATTAACCTAATTATTGTACTTAATGACATTAACAAATTGATTTCGAAGCTAGGTTTCACGATATATTTCGTTAAGGTTAAAAGGAAACTGTGGAATAAAATGTTAAACTGTTACTTGCGCCAGATCTCTGTGAAACGCAGGTCACCTTCCAATGTGAGGAAGACTGGAGGAAACTATGTGTAGCTCTCTGATGGTGTAATCTACTCAATGTCAGCGAGCTGTTCCTCTGGTCACATTAAGAGCTCTACATCAGTTAAATAACACAATGACGGCGCATATTCTACAAGGCTACGAAAAGGCGTTGTCATTAGTCCTCAGCGGCCTACACATCGACGAGGTGTAAAGCTAAAGTGAAAAAGTTCTCCTATTTTTCCTAATGGTCCTGTAAACCATATTCCCGGGGTTTTATTGTCCCTCTCAAACTCAGATTTCTCCCTGTTGCTCCGTTCAGTATGTCAGGTTAAGTACCTACACATTTTCAAGATTTATTTCTGATTTAGCCAGGGCCGGCGCTAGGATTCTCGGGCCCCGGGTAACCATTCTTAGGGCCCCCCCCCCCCGTCATTTTTTTACTATAAATTTTTTGATAAATTCAGAATATTTCAAGCAAAGAAAAAGGTAATGCATTGTTAAGAAAGATTTTTAAGGTTTTCAGTTTACATAAATTCTATACTTAACAAAATTATACTTCCTTTATAGCTTTTTTAGATGCGAATTCTTTTATAATCGCGGTATAATCCAATGAGCGGGCTAACTCTGATTCTATTGCTATCATAGCTAATCCAACAAGCCCTTCTTGTCCCATTGTAGTTCTCAAACAATTCTTAACTCTTGCAAGAACGCTAAATGACCGCTCTGCTTGTGCAACAGTAACAGGCAAAGCGCAGAAAATACGTAAGGCTACCATTACATTGGGAAATATGTTTTAAAATTGCATTTATGGAGAGCATTAAGAAGATGCAAAGGGGGAAGTGGCTTGGATCCAAAATTAGCTACATGAATCTTTTTTAACTGCAAAATTTCTTCTTTTAAATCCTGCGTATTAACGTCCACACCGTACAAAGATGCCATGTATTCCACCTGCTCTGATAGTGTAGAATGGTCTAGGCTTATGTAGTTCCACAAGAAACCAAATGTGTCCATCATTTTTTCTATGGCAGCATACCTTATAGTTAAGTCTCCTATAACTGTATCTAGAATAATATTAAAAACATTTACTTTAAAACTGTCCTCTGGATGCAGGTTTAAATCTTCGGATGTTTCATGTACAAAGCGTTTTCTTTTGCCTTTCCGTTTCTCTGTGCCGCTTATCGTCAAATTGAAGTCTGGTGATATTCCAATATTTTCTGCTACCTTGCAACTTTCTGCGTAAATGGTATCCCAACTGTCTCTCAATTCATTTAATTCTTCCACTAGACGCTTAATATTGCCACTTTCAACATCGACTGTAACTTCCCTTGCTTGAAGCACAACGCTTCGAATGTTTATTGCAGTTAATACTTTGTACCAAATTGTAGACATGACGATACATTTAAATGATTTTAAGTACTTCTGAATGCCCTTTAGTTCAGTGCGTGCCTCTGCAGCCAAATTAAAGTTCAATGCAAGTTCAACCACCCTTTGTAATCCTGGCAAATGCTTAGCAAATGGACGCACGGCATCTATCCGCGCAGACCATCTCGTTTCCGATAGCCCGTGAAGGGAAGATCCAATATTTTCTTTCAAAACTTTCCATCTTTTGGGAGTAGAATGAAAAAAATTATACGTTTTTGAAACAATTCCAAAAAAAGTGATTATATCTGCGCAACCCTCCGCACTGAGAAGCCACAACATTCAAACTTCAACAAAGAGGAAATAGGTGCTGACTGACCGTAACTCGATTGTATGACAACAGCGCCCAGTGACATACCAAAGTGACAAACCCACACGGGGTGGGTGGGGGTTTTTACGGTATACCTGCCCTCTACTACCTGTACTTACTCGATGGATACTGCTCACAAGTTACCAGACCCGGCGAAAGGGGTATTTCCTCAAATCCAGTTGATACATGAAATCGATAACGCTTGGTGGGACATGATGATTTTTATTTAATTAACAAATCAATCGATATGGAACTTGGTTACTGGATATTAAAGTGAAGTAATTTGCAAATTTTCTTCTTGTCATCCAAGCGTCACAGATTTGCATTAGCAACAATTGTGTGGTGCTCACTTTTATGTCATATGAAGAGAGTCTCGTGTATATGGGACAGTACTCATTAACGAATCAGTAATATTACAAGCTTATGATTACCAGTTAGTTACATTTTTTTTACTGCTTTACGCCTCGTCGACGGCTAAGGTCATTAGAGGCGGGATGGAACTGGGGGCAGGGAACGGGAAGGAATTCGGCCATGGCCTTTTTAAGGAAGGATCCGGCATTCACCTGGAGTGTTTTGGGGAAACCATGGAAAACCCAAATCTGGATGCCCGGACGGGGATTCGAACCCACGTCCTCCCGAATGCGAGGCCAGAACGTTAACCGTTCACCCGCCACGCTCGGTGGGATAGTTACTAAACATCCCACTGAATTTCATATGTTAACTACTAATACATAACTTTCCATGTTTATTCTACCGATATATGAATGCAATGTGCAGATACTCTAATTAATCACTGCATATGTAAACAGTTTGAACAAACAGAAAATCATGCAGTATTTTAGCGAATGTGAATAACTTTGTCACCTTCCCCTTCTACTTTCCAAGAACATATTTTGTCAGTCATCTTTAGTTACGAGATCCTAAGAAGAAAATTCTTTCTGTTAGGTTCTAAATCTATTAGGTTTTCGTATATAACGTTTTATTTCCTGTGCTAAGACATAGAATAAGTAGCTCCAGTGAATGTTTCCCTTTCTGCACAATTGACAACGACTTTGTGAATTATAATATTTATTCCTAGTTTTAATGTATGTTTGAATTGAGGCTAAAGAGGGACCTACCACTACAAAAGATAGCATGGAGTATGTGTATTGTCATAGTACATCGTCCGTGGGATATTTTCCGCTGATATCTCTTAGAGCACGTTTTTGTGACTTAAATAGTTTCTGTGCTTATAAAGATTTTCCCCAGAATGAGATCTGGGCGTGACCTAGTTACTGCCTTCTGAAGGCTATCGTACATTAGTACTGATCGGTCAGTGTTTTATAATACAAGAAACTAAAAATAGTAAAGTTAAAAAAGGTTCTGCAGATTTGCAGTATGTGAAAACTTAGCATTTTTTGCCTCTCAAATAAGTTTTTCTATGTACTAATATTTCTAACATAAATTAACAATATATTGCTTGTCAGTCATTATTTCTCAGCAGCCGAGCAGTCTATTATTTTTGGGTAAAGTTGCGTCCATTGAAAAATGTCTTTTTGAAATTTTTTATTGCTGATATTTTTGGTGAAATGTATCCTGATTCCAACTGAAAACAGAGCGTTCCATTTGCGTCACTAAATAAAAAACGTCTGACAGTAAATGCTAAGAGCGCCCAAAGCCTTAATGTGGGGATCCACCAAGAGCGCAAAATGTTTGCAAACGTTTGAAATATTTGCGTACTCAGAGTTTTCAGGTGGAGACGACAATAGCGCACAGGAACAAAGATTTGCTGGTGTTTGCAGGGGTTCCGGCCGATGTCGGTACATCAAAGGAATTGGTTGTTCGTGCACGGACAGTGCGTGTTCAGTGGAGATAGGTTCAACATCAGGGGTGCGTGTTCCGAATAGTATCAGTTTTAAGTGCGTTTTAAATATAACTATGGACTGGGATAGTGAAAAGTGTTTACTCTTAATTGAATCATAAAAATTAAAGCCGCATATAAGGCAGAGTAGTCACAAATATTACTACAACAAAATTAAAAACCATGGTGCCTGGAGCGAAATCGCAACAGATATGGAAACCACTATTGATGTTGTTAAGTGGAAAGTAAATTCTTTGCTCACCTAGTTCAGAAGAGAATAAGTTAAATAGCACAACTCGATGATAGCATGGCAGGAAAAGGTATGTAATTTTATAAAATAATTTGCTTAGGTTTTCTATTATTGTGGGAATCATCTTAATTCAAAAAGCGAAGTGTTATTGCCTATCTAGCTTCCACGGAAATGTTTTTGAAATTTGTATCTCGTTATATATTCTTGCACCAATCAGCAGAGTTACGAATTCAAAATCTTCTTGTGACATACAACAATTTAAAAAAAAAATAGTGAAAAGTGTTTACTCTTTATTGAATCATAAAAATTAAAGCCGCATATAAGGCAGAGTAGTCACAAATATTACTACAACAAAATTAAAAACCATGGTGCCTGGAGCGAAATCGCAACAGATATGGAAACCACTATTGATGTTGTTAAGTGGAAAGTAAATTCTTTGCTCACCTAGTTCAGAAGAGAATAAGTTAAATAGCACAACTCGATGATAGCATGGCAGGAAAAGGTATGTAATTTTATAAAATAATTTGCTTAGGTTTTCTATTATTGTGGAATCATCTTAATTCAAAAAGCGAAGTGTTATTGCCTATCTAGCTTCCATGGAAATGGTTTTCTGAAATTTGTATCTCGTTATATATTCTTGCACCAATCAGCAGAGTTACGAATTCAAAATCTTCTTGTGACATACAACAATTTAAAAAAAAAAAAAAAACTACTCATATCATCTATTCTTGAGTTATAGATCAGTCTTGCGAATTTTTATTTTTGTTTTAAAAATACGATATCCAAAATCTAAGTTTCTTCTTTATTTTAATAATGTCCTCTTCTTCACTTATAACAGCACTAGCAATAAGTTTTCCTCTCTGAGCCATTTAGACACTGCAGTCAGCAGTTTGAACGACGACAAATGTTCGCACATGAACTGTTATTTGCGAATATTTAGTTAGTGGAGCCAACCAGTCAAATCATCCGACTGCAAACATACAAACGTTTGCAAGTTCTTCAAACTTTTGCAAACTATGAGCTCTTGGTGTCGTCAGGGCTGGAAGGTGCGTTTTTCTGGTGACACCGTACTTCCAAGAAGGAGGGGATTATAGACCCTTGTGCGGCTGTCACCTGTACGTCAGTCTGACGCCCTGTAGCTCAGCCTGTCTGCCGCCTTCTCAAGTAAACAAAAGTGGAAGCGTAAACAGTTTTAAAATGGCCAAAGCGCAACGTTTTTGTCTATAATGTCGTCCTAATGCTTTAGAAGTAGAAAATCGCTTTCAAAAGAAGAAGGTATTAAATATAAAAATTGTATGTGAGAATTATCCGGAAGAAAACCCGAGAAGAATTTTTATAATATAAATTGGAGATATCAATGAATTGAACGTTATATGTAATTAACACTTTTGTCTGAAGGGTAAATTAAAATTTACAGAACACAAAAATTGTTTTCACTCACTTAAGTCTTTTAATAATGATTTTTCTTTACATTATTATTTTATGGTAATATGGTACTAGTTAAAAAAGTTTTAAACTCGTCAGAACGAGCACCGCAGCTGTCAGTATGCGAAGCTAGAACTTGACGAGGGACGTGTAGTTTAAAATTCGTGCATGCATACTCGTACATAGAGTGTGTAATATATGTTCTATAAGGCAAGAAATAAAATAATTTGACTTTTAAAACATTGACCTGACTTTTACTAATATGTTTTTCTTATACATTCATTAAATTTTGTATCAGTTGATGGAAATTAGAATACGTCTATAAATATTCCAATACTTGCACGTATGTAACATTAACATTTTTGGGCTACAGTGTCTGGTGTCCTACTAAATGCACACAGGTGACATAAGCGAACAAGAGTCTGCATTCCCCTGCCTCCTGGAAGGAGGTGTCGCCAGATAAAACTCACCTTCAAGCCCAGGCGATGGGTAAGGCTAGGTGCGTTCTTAGGATAAACTGTCGGGCAATTTCTAATTAGTCACACAAATGGAACGCTCTGTTTACAGTTAGAATCAGCCTAAATCCCACCAGAAATATCATCAAACAAAAATTTGTAAACTGACCCGTTTTTCAAACGATGCAACTGTCGAAAATAATAATTGCATTAATATGAATTAATCTCCGCTCATTTACGTATAATGCTGAGAAATCACGACTGACAATGAATATATTGTTAGAAATATGTGTGCACAGAAAACTTATTTGATAGGAGGAAAAAATGCTAAGCTTTCACATACTGTAAATCTGCAGAACCTTTTTTAACTTTACTATTTTTAGTTTCTTGTATTATAAAACACTGCCCCATCAGTACTAATGTACGATAGCCTTCAAAGGCAGTAACTAGGTAGCTGAAAAAGTCACCCATTTACAGTGGATGAAACGATTACCCAAGCAATCTATGAATGAAAGATTCTTACTCAAGAGTTTACAAAAAAAAAGAAAAAAAAAGAATGACTTTCAAGAAGCATTTAGCGTCCCATATGGGAACGCCCAGATTTCATTCTGGGGAAAATATTTATAAGCACAGAAACTATTTAAGTCACAAAAACGTGCTCTAAGATATATCAGCGGAAAATATTCCACGGACGATGTACTGACATTCCCAGCGCAATACACATACTCCCTGCTATCTTTTGTAATGGTAGGTCCCTCTTTAGCCTCAATTCAAACATACATTAAAACTAGGAATAAATATTATAATTCACAAAGTCGTTGTCAATTGTGCAGAAAGGGAAACATTCACTGGAGCTACTTATTCTATGTCTTAGAACAGGAAATAAAACGTTATATACGAAAACCTAATAGATTTAGAACCTAATTGAAAGAATTTTCTTCTTAGGATCTCGTAACTAAAGATGACTGACAAAATATGTTCTTGGAATGTAGAAGGGGAAGGTGACAAATTTATTCATATTCGCTAAAATACTGCATGATTTTCTGTTTGTTAAAACTGTTTGCGAGCAAACCTAATACATCGACAACATTTGCAATGACTGTTGCTAATGTTTACAACAAATCTGTGACGCTTGGATGACAAGAAGAAAAAATTTTGCAAATTACTTTACTTTAATATCCAGTAACCAAGTTCCATATCGATTGATTTGTTAATTAAATAAAAATGTGCATCATATCCCACCAAGCATTATCGATTTCGTGTATCAACTGGATTTGAGGAAGTACCCCTTTCGCCGGGTCTGGTATCTTGTGAGCAGTATAACATCGAAATAAATGCAGGTAGTAGAGGGCAGGTATACTGTAAAACCCCCCACCCACCCCGTGTGGGTTTGTCACTTTGGTATGTCACTGGCCGCTTTTGTCATACAACCACAGTGTATTAGTATTTTGCGCTAATTTAATCACTAGTTAAATACAAACATGTTTAAAAAAAAATAATCCTGCAGATTAGGTATGGGCCTCCAGCGCTCTCGCCTTTTGTTCACAATGATAGGTGCAGATTGTAGAATTTGCGTTTGATTTTTATTTACTTAGGCATACTGGCCGGAGGGCCCCCATGGGACGCACGGGCCCGGGTACTTTTGCCCCGCTTACCCCTCCCTAACGCCGGCCCTGTCATCACCAACAGTGTTGTATATCCTCATTCCATACGCACTATGGAGAGGTTTGGGATTTAATCCAGGACTTTGACACACAATTTGGAAGTAAAATATATTTTTATGAACTATTTTGGCATCGTTTCTTGAATCGCTGAGTACTAATTAATTCCACAGCGTTTCAGCAATATCTAGAGCTATCATAATTACGTCAATTCATTTTTGTGTATAATTTTTCGGTAGCTTGATTTTAAAACCGATAAATCTCCTTGGAACACAAACAGCCATTGAGATAATGCTACGTTTTAGAGCCGACGACGTGCATGCAACCGGCTGAACTCAATGCAAACTATGCGTATACTCTTCAGACAGAAAAGTCGAAACACACAATCGAGAACTATTGGATAGAGTGTCTCACCACAATCCACTGACACCAATGCATCGTCATACGAGGGAGCTATGAGATGCCAGTATTTCTATAACGTCACCGCGACGGCGGCTATTTCCTTTCTTCCACTAGGGGAGCGTGCACAAACCACGTGGCTCGGTCCAGGGGGGGGGAGGGGTTGGCTGTAAGGCTACGTTGAGCTACGTGGGGGGAGGGGGAGTTCCGAGCCAGGCCACGTAGCTTTCCTTTCATAACATTTTTGACAGTTAAAATGGGGAACAAAACACACAACAGCATGCGAATATTTATTTCTGTCAGTTTATCATCTCCTTACATAATTTACAATCGTCTGACAAGAGAAAACGGTAAAAAATATCTTCTGGAATCAAAAGGGAAAAAAGCTACGTGCTACGTGGGGGGGGGGGGGGGGGTAGAGGCAAAAGCCACGTAGGGCTACGTGGGGGGGAGGGGGAGTTCACAGGAGGCCAAAATGGAGCTACGTGGTTTGTGCACGCTCCCTAGTCACTTTGAACAGTTGTGGTAACTGATGTTTGAGATAAAACTATTAGTCAATAGTCTGTATACATATTTTACTATGAAACATACTTATATTTTACGGTTTACCTGCTTCTGTAGTTTTTTAACAGCTTGCTTTATTTGTCAATTTCCCTTAGCTTACGACACAACCGGGAATTCAGCGCTAATGTTGCCAAAAGTTTGTTTGTTTACACGCTACTTAGCTAGCCCTAATGGAAGTCTTTTACCTGAAATATAATCTTCACGGGTGTTCAGCCGGATGGTGTCAAAGTAACACGACGTTTCGACAGCAAGCTCGGCTGTCTTCATCAGGTATCGGTGTCTGCTGGCTGTCGTAAGATGGCTGTCACCGCGTCGACTGACTTAGGTCAGCCAGCCAGGGCGCCATTCTCTGCCATAAATTTTTTGGCAGTGTAATACGGAGTGTATTGTCTCTCGACATTTACTCCACCGTAGTAAGATGTGGTATGTCGTATCTTTAGGTTTGTCTTCGCTTGTGGCGTTATCTGTTCATATTGCGGACATTTCGACACTGTTGTCGAGGTTGGTTAGTCTTCCGATGAGTTTCGTCAGCAAGTCAACGATAACCGTCAGTTTGGGGCCCCATTCATCTGCGGCGTGTCCGCAGCAGCGGCCGGGGAAGTCGACGCGACCAGGCGGCCGGCCGTGAGCTTCCCCAAGCGGAGCCCCTGTTGGCTGCGTCGTGTCTAGCAGAGGCTGGACGAAGCGTGTTGTCTGCGTCTCGGCAGGTGAGGTGGACTGCAGTCTTTTCCTCTGTGTACGGTTCGGCCCCGCAATCCGGTCTTCCTGCTGGGCGGTCGATCTGATGCGTCACCGCGCTGCTTGTCTGAGGGAGTTTCTTAGGCGCTGCTGTTCTGCACACCCCCGAAAGCAGGCTGCATGGGGCCCACCACAGTTGCAACAGGTGGCCTCATGCTTCTGTCTTGTACAGTCTTGGTGTAAATGATCTCCACCGCAACGGACGCACCTAGGCTTGGCGGTGCATTGCCACGCGTAATGATGAAATCTTTGGCACCTGTAACATTGCACAGGTCTTGGAGTAGGCTTCTTCCTTTCCGTGTTGGTTGCCTTGTTTCTTGACGTCTGAGCACGAGGTAGTAGCTCCTTGTAAGTTAGCTTCAGCGCTTGCAGTTTGCTTGTAACCGTCTCCAGGTCCGACAGGCAGGATGGTATAATCTTGATGCCGTCCGCTGTCGGCCAGGCGAACACGGGCAAAGCAGGCATAGCAGGAGTACCCA
Organism: Vandiemenella viatica; assembly: GCA_031002005.1. Taxonomy (NCBI): domain Eukaryota; kingdom Metazoa; phylum Arthropoda; class Insecta; order Orthoptera; family Morabidae; genus Vandiemenella; species Vandiemenella viatica. The sequence continues at coordinate 19,356 of JARYHS010004484.1, forward strand.
GTTACGCTGGAATGCAACTAGTAGTGGTGGCACAGGCCCCTGTTCCGAGGCAGAGTCCTGTACCTCCATCGAACTGCTTCCTTCCATCGGTACCGGATCCACAGGGCCCGGGCGAACTGGAATAATCGCTGGTGTTGCCGGAATTTCTGCGGGTAGCTGCTGAATAGTCGTATGTGGTGCAGTGGCGAGGCGCTGGCCTCCACCGTAGTAGTTCTTAGCGGTCTCGTAGATGTTTTCTTCACTTTTCCCATGGTTGCAATAGATGGCGCTCTGCGCTGATGACTCGAATACGTCTTCACGCAGTCCGCTTCAACTAGGAAGTGAGACCTGTGGGAAAACTATCCCAACTACTGACTTAGGTCCTCGACACGCCTCCTTATCTACCTGCCCGCGTGGGGCGTCCGACCAATCAGAGCGTACCCGCCCCACCAGGGAGTGCCAGCGGTCCCCCCCCCCTGATTGGTCGATGGCTAGTCCGCGGATGCCCGCGGCGCCCGACTGGTATCATTAGCCGCTTTGACGGCGTGTAGTGTCCTGCTTCGCTCTCGTAGTAGGTCATTAATAATGGGCCTCCAGGCTTCGCTCAGGAGGAGCCCGTCGTCCCTATTTATGTTCTGGTCGTTCAGTCGAATCTCCATCGCCTCCTTTATGACCGAGTCCCAGAAAGTGGAGGCCCTGGTCAAAACTACCGTCTTGCTGTCGAAACGTCGTGTTACTTTGACACCATCCGGCTGAACACCCGTGAAGATTATATTTCATCACTACGCCGGGAAAGTCTACACTCACACATCAAGTACCTTTACGGGGAGGAGATGTTCCACCGAGTAAGGCAGTTGGAGAAACCGCGCAAGAAGAAAGCAAGACTGCTTAGCTCCTTGGCATTCCTTTTGAGGTGCCGCGAAAATGATATTTTGCCGCGGTTTACTTCCGTGAAACACCACATTAACAGCAGGTCCGTGAAGAAAATATTGCATCGAGCCAGCTTCTCTCTATTACGGGAAAGAATTCGTTTCACGCGCTTCGAACTCGACCGTAACGATCGGTCGTTGTTAGCTTGTCACTACAACCTGTCGGCAAGCCTCTCCCCGGTCAACTGGGACTGGGTGTACACTGCTACTTCTGCGCAAATGAACCTGGAATGGGAGAGAACTACTAAGAGGCTTATCGCCAAATACGACCGACTGGCGGGCAGCTCACAGGTTTGCAGATCCGCTGAATCTGATAGGGTTGTGGTCAACCTCACCGGATTGCAACTTGATGAAGCCACTACCTCCGTGCTGGCCCGGGGACCAAAATTCGCCCCGGCTCCTAAGCGAGTTCCCGTGAAGGAGATGATCTGCGCGGTAGAACGGGCTGTGCGTGACGTACCGACGGAAGAAGCTGAAGAAATACGACGTGAGACCTGTCGGGTCTTGAAGAAGGCCAAGATACCTAAGAACAACATTACGATAGCAGAGCGGAAGGCACTAGATGTCTTGCTCCGCAGAGACGACATAGTCGTTCTTCCAGCGGATAAAGGCAACGCGACTGTCCTTCTTTCCGCCGCACAATACGACGAAAAGGTATTGAAATTACTTGACGACACTCCGCTGGACGCCGACCCTACTGCAAAAGTCGTAAGGAAGACGCTGGCCCTCATCAAGAAGGTCGAACTACCAGAACAGGTGGCCAAGATGATCAAACCACGCGCTGCAAGACCTCCAAGACTGTATGGCCTACCCAAGGTCCACAAACAGGATGTCCCATTGAGACCTATTGTCAGTGCCATTGGGGCACCAACTTACCAGCTTTCGAAGTATTTGACACGCCTTCTCAGCCCCCTGGTGGGCCGGTGTTGTCATCACGTGAAGAACGGAGTTTATAGAGACCATCCGGTCTTTAAAAGTCTCAGACACGGACATTCTGGTCAGCTTCGACGTGGTATCCCTCTTCACCCGGGTACCGGTGAGGTACACACTGGAGCTGATACGCCGCGATTTTGAACCAGCTATCGTAGACCTGTTTGAGCACGTACTGACTTCCACCTACTTCATGTATGGGAAATACTTTGAACAGACCGACGGAGTAGCGATGGGGTCGCCGCTCTCCCCATTAGTAGCGAACCGATACATGGAAGAGTTCAAGGAGAGGGCACTAGAGAGTGCCACCCTCAAGCCATCTTGTTTCTACCGGTATGTGGATGACTCTTTTGTTGTGGGGCCACATGGCATAGAGGCACTGCATGAATTACTCAGACATCTCAACGGGATTCATGCTAATATCCGTTTTACGATGGAGGTAGAGGTCGACGGGTGCCTCCCCTTCCTGGACATCCTGGTGAAAAGAAGACCTGACGGCACTTTATCGCACAGCGTGTACCGCAAGCCCACCCACACGGATCGTTACTTGGGTGCAGAGAGCTTTCATCACCCGGCCCAGCGCAACTCTGTGCTGTGCACTTTGGTGCAAAGGGCGAGACCTATCTCCAACAACGAGAGCTAGCCTGTTGAATTGAAGCATCTTAAGACGGTCTTCAAACGAAACGGTTATTCCCGGCGGCAGATCGAACGGGCCTTTACGCAGAAACCACCGAGAACACCATCGGAGCAAGAAGAACCTCCAAAAAACTCTTGCCTCCCTGCCATATGCCGGAAACACATCAGGAAGTAATGGTAGACTTCTGGCGCGGTTTGGTATAAAAAGTATTTTCCGGCCCCCCCGCTAAGATACGAGACATACTGCCCTCAGTCAAAGATGACCTAGGCTTGAGTACCCCAGGCATTTACTCTCAAGAGGAGATACCGATATTTAACAATCGTACCGACAAAATTATGAATGATCTCGCTCTTGATATCGAGGGAATAACTAAACTGCTTATGAATGTAAAAACCAATAAGGCTCCCGGACCAGACGGTATTCCTACAAGATTCTACTCAAGATACACAAAGGAAATTGCACCGTATTTGATGAAATTGTATACAGTCTCTCTGGATCAAGGAAAAACACCAGCCGAATGGAAGACCGCTATCGTAACTCCAGTGTTTAAAAATGGGAATGTTAATGATCCTCAGAATTATAGGCCGATCTCGTTAACTTCAATATTTTGCAGGATTTTAAAACATATCACCTATTCAAATGTCATGCGGTTCTTGGATGAAGGAGAGCTTTTAAATCCAAATCAACATGGATTCAGAAAAGGCCGATGCTGCGAAACACAACTTGCACTTCTAATTCACGACTTGTGCCGAATTATAGATGAGCAATCCCAGGTTGATTTGGTTCTATTAGACTTTAAAAAAGCTTTCGACACTGTGCCTCACACTAGGTTACTTAGGAAACTTCGCGGTTACGGCATATCTAGACAAATATGCGACTGGGTTGCAGACTTCCTGAAGGGCAGAACACAGTGTGTAGTTCTCGACGGTGAGCGTTCATCACTTACTGAAGTGGGGTCTGGAGTTCCCCAGGGAAGCATGTTAGGGCCTCTGTTGTTTCTCATATACATTAATGATCTATGCGACATAATAGGGGGGATGAAAAGATTATTTGCCGATGATGCTATTATTTATCGTGAAATAAAAATCAGGATGACTGCGCTTTGTTACAAGACGATATTAAGAAAATAATTGTGTGGTGTAAAGATTGGCAGTTGGAATTAAACGCTAAAAAGTGCCAAGTAAAGCGTGTAAGTAAAAAGGTGACACCATTTACCTATGAATATACAATTAATGGCACTGTCCTTAGAACGGTAGATTCCGCTAAATACCTAGGGGTAACAATTCGTAATAATTTGTCGTGGAATGAATATATCTAGAATGTAATGGGAAAAGCAAATCGCATGCTCCCATTTCTAGGTCGTAATTTAAATAAATGCACTCAGGAAGTTAAATCGATTGTATACAAGTCACTAGTACGTCCTCACTTAGAGTATTGTTGTTCTGTGTGGGTTCCCCATCAAAAGGAGTTAATGGAGGCTTTAGAGAAGGTCCAAAGAAGAGCCGCCCGATTCGTCACAGATATATATAGTTGGAGGGAAAGCATAAGTGCGATGTTGAAGGAGTTAGGTTGGGTAGACCGGGAACACCGAAGGCGTTGCTCTCGACGGAAGCTAATTGAAAAATTCACGACAGACGTATTTCGGAATGACAGCCAGCAAATATTGCTACCAGCAACATTCATATCTCGAAATGACCGCGAAAATAAGATAAGAGAAATCAGGGCCAGAACCGATTCATTTCCGTACTCATTTTTCCCACGAGCGATTAGGGAATGGAATAGAAAGGATTTACCGGGCGAGTAAACTAAAATCCGACAGGAGTAGCTTTCGATAAAGCACTCCAGCCATCCTGATCTGGGTTTTCCATGGTTTTCCCAGATCACTCCACGCGAATGCGGGGATGGTTCCTCACAATAGCCCATGGGCGCCTCCTGCCATATCCCTTATATCCCTTCCAAACCATAACCCTTTTTGATAGGTGCAATGCACCCTCCGCCACACACTTTTAGTGAATCGCGGAGTAATAATAATAATAATACCGTGTGAATGCGGCAAGGTATACATTGGACAGACCACCAGAACCATTGAAGAGCGACTTTCTGTACATAAACGTCATCGAAGGCTGGGGCAGCTTGAAAAGTCGGCCCTAGCGGAACATGCTTTCGACCACGAGCCCATGATTGAGTTTGACAAAACGGTAGTTTTGACCAGGGCCTCCACTTTCTGGGACTCGGTCATAAAGGAGGCGATGGAGATTCGACTGAACGACAAGACCATAAATAGGGACGGCGGGCTCTTCCTGAGCGAAGCCTGGAGGCCCATTATTAACGACCTCCGACGAGAGCGAAACAGGACACTACACGCCATCAATGCGGCTAATGACACCAGTCAGGCGCCGCGGGCATCCGCGGACTGGTTATCGACCAATCAGGGGGGGGGTCTCCCACCGGCCGGGACCGCTGGCACTCCCTGGTGTGGCGGGTGCGCTCTGATTGGTCGGACGCCCCACGCGAGCAGGTAGATAAGGAGGCGCGTCGAGGAGCTAAGTCAGTCAGTCAGTGAGGAGTAGTTCCGACACAGTTCCGAGTTGGCATTCGCTGAGTGAGGATGTGCGATGAGGAAAGTGCTCGCCGCGCTGTCGCGCCAGGCGGGCCGAGTGCCCCACCGCACTCGGCTTTGCCGGCGGCAGTAGCGGCCACGTTGACGACCCGGCTAACGGAAACGGACTTGGCAACGGATATGAATAGGACGGCTACGCAAGATGGTACGACAACCTGGCAACCGAACTCGGATTCGAATATGGATACTACTGGGACCATCCACACAACGCAATCGACAACCGGGCCTGCCCACGGACTTGACTCCCGCGCAACCTACCGATGCACCTCACCGCTCCTCGGTGGTAAAGCGAAGATGTCGAGGAGTGAGAAAAGAGCCAGCCATAGTAAACTCAGCATCCCTGTGTCGCAGCTCGCCACGACCAGCAAAGACAAGAAGGCGGGAAAGAAGAAAGTCATCGGTGCCTTCAGTTTCCCGGAACCATCCGCCACTTTCCCGTTTCGCGGTAAATCCACGAACAAGAACAGAAAAACAAGTTCAGCTGGGGACCAAACAGACGGTGCAGGGTTCACGGAGGCGCGTCGCACCTGTAAACCTCCGCCTACTCTAGACCCTGGCAGAATTGAACTCAGCAACCCATATGACGTGCTGATCCAGGAAGAACCAGAGCAGCATCATCAACAACAACAGCAGCAGCAACAAACACAGCCACAGCAGAAGCTCCAGCAGCAACAACAGCAGCTACGGCAGCAACACCAGCAGCCACAGCAGCAACAACAGCAGCCACAGCAGCAACAGCAGCAACAACAGAAGCCGCAGCAGCAACAACAGCAGCCGCATCAGCAGCCGCAGCAACAACAACAGCAGCAGCAGAGCTCCAAACAGCAGATCCCGCCCATCGTGGTACAGTACCCCAACACATACAAGGAACTGTACCAGATGGTGAAAGGAACACTGAACGGGCGGCCTTTCCAAGCCAAGTCCGCCGGTGGAGATAAAGTCAAACTGACATTATCCAACACTGAAGATTACCTGGACGTCACCGCAGTGCTGCAGCGGAGGAAAATACCTTATTATACATTCCCGTCCGCGGCGGAAAAGTTACTGAAGATCGTCGTCCGTGGCATGCCCTCGAACATGCCACCGGAAGATATCAAGGAAGAATTAGAGGAGCTGGGACTCGACATAAGAACAGTAACACAACTAAAGAGACCTGGCGGCTCTGAAGTAATGCCTCTTTTCCTTGTGGTGCTTCCAGATCGGCCTCAAAACAGGAAAGTGTTTGAACTGGAAGTACTGATGTCCCTACGGATTAAAGTAGAAAAATTGAGGTCCTCCAATGGCCCAGTTCAATGTTATAATTGTCAGGCCCTGGGGCATGTTGCGAGACATTGCAACATGCCCCCAGTGTGCGTCAAGTGCGCAGGGGCGCACCTGTCCAACGCTTGCACCATGAGGAAGGGTGAAAACGCCCCGACATGCGCTAACTGCAAAGGCAGCCATGTCGCGAGCTATAAGGGGTGTCCAGCGTTCAAACGCGCCCGAGATAGACAACGGGGTGTCACCTCTACCCAGACAAACAAGGAGCAGAAGAAGACGAACGCAGAGAAGAAGGCGGAAGAAACACCTGCCCAGGAATCATCAGCTACCAACCAACACAGGCGCCAACGAGAAGATAAGAATAACGCCCAGAACCCACCTCAGAAGAATGGCAAAGGCCAGCAAAAAGGAAGCAAGAAGAGTGAGGCTTAAATGCCAATCGACCACTCGGAAATCACCTCCTTTGCTGAAGCCGTCACTGGTCAAAGTCAACCCAAGGGAAACAAAAAACCTGCAGCCAACAAGAGCAGCCATCCCAAACCTGGCCAACAATGCCAAAATTGTAACCACAACAGAAATTCTTCTGATTCTGCGAATGGAGGGACGATGGACCAAATGCTAACAATAGTAGGCAACCTTTTCAACATGGTGACAACGCTTCTCACTAAATTCGACCAACTAGCCACGGACATAGCAACCGCAGTTAAGATGGCCCTAACAACCGACAACCCTGGCAACCTTTCTCCCCACAATGGCTAGAACGCATATACAAGGACTAACCATGTGCATTTGGAATGCTGACGGCATCCACTCACAAATTGGTGAGTTCAGACAATTTCTACGAGACGAGGATATAGACATATGCCTCGTGTCTGAGACACATCTCAAACATGGCCTCAGAGCCACAGTTGCCAACTACTGCTGCTACCGGCAAGATCGACCAACAGCCGGAGGCGGTGTTGCAATTTACATCAAACACGGCATCCCTCATCATGAGCTGCTTTCGCCCCAGACAGAGCAGCTGGAAACAAAGGCTATCGAGGTGCAAACCAGTAGCGGGCCAGTCACGGTGGTCTCTGCCTACAGACCACCGAGCAGAAGACTAATCGAAGATGACTTCACCCAAATATTAAACTTTCGAGGCAAACTCCTCATAGGGGGAGACTTAAATTCTAAACACACTGACTGGAACTCCAGAGTGACCAACACTGCAGGGCAGCAACTACACAGAATTGCACGTCGGCACAACCTACTAGTCTGGGGACCAGAGCAGCCTACACATCATCCTTGGAATGGTGGTAGACCGGACGTCCTGGACATCGTTATGACACGAGGAATCACTGGTTACGTCTCCACCACCACGATGAACAGGCTATCCTCAGACCACTCGCCGGTCATAACTGAAATCGACCTCGGCCCCTGGAGACCAGCCACTATAAATCATCCCAATTACAAATCAACCAACTGGGACAGCTTCCGAGCAGATGTAGCGGAATCCATGATAAGACTGCGACCTATTGACGCCATGAACCTTGAGTCAGCCATCAAACAGGTCACAAAAACCATCTTAGACACTGCAAACAGAGCCACGCCTCCAGCGGTCGACAGAAGTCAATCGCGCCAACTACCTCCACACCTATTGGCGCAGATCCGACACAAAAACAGAGTTGCCAGAGAATGGCACCTAACCAGACGTCCCGACACCAGACGCCTACTCAATCGGCTGCAGCGAGAGCTGAAGGCGGCGATCCAAGATCACCGCAACAGAGAATGGTCCGCACGCTTAGCCACCCTCCAAATTAGTGACGGTACCTTATGGAAAGAAACAAGGCGTTTCACCAAGAGGAAAACAAAAATACCACCACTGCACGGTGAAAGGGGCATAGTGTTTAGCGACCAGGACAAAGCAAATGCACTGGCAGATCATTTTTGAGCGGCAATTCAGATCCGCTCAGGACTATGATGAGGATGAAATTGCGGACATCCGTCGTCGACTGACCAGATTCCTCTCAGTTGATGATGAAGACTACACCATAGACGAAATAACACCTGAAGAAGTTCGCAGCATTATAAACCGGCTTCATCCTAGGAAGGCTCCTGGGATCGACAATATTAGTAACCAACTATTGAAAAATCTTCCCCAACAAGTCGTCGACCACATCACTGATATATTAAACATTATCATAAGCAGCCAGCTCTTCCCTCGCTGTTGGAAACGGGCCACGGTGGTTGCAGTACCAAAGCCGGGGAAAAACAACCCTCTTCCCCCAAAATTATCGAGCAATCTGTTTGCTTTCGTCAATTAGTAAGGTACTAGAACGACTTATACTCAAGAGACTGGAGGCCCACATTAACAGGGAGCATATAATCCCTGATTATCAATTTGGATTCCAAAGGGGTCACTCTGCAACACAGCAAATCATGAGAATCGTCGAGCGTGCGACCGCGGCCTATAACCACAGAGGTTATTGCCCGCTAGTTCTTCTGGACGTGGCCCGTGCGTTCGATTCAGTTTGGCACAGTGGGCTGTTATTCAAGCTTTACACACAGGGCATCCCCGGCCCTCTGGTAAAGCTCATCAAAAGCTACATTTCTGGGAGATCCTTCCAAGTACGAGTCGGCAGCGGCATCTCATCTCGTAGACCCATCAACGCCGGTGTACCACAGGGTTCGGTACTCGGCCCAGTGTTATACAACCTATACACTGCCGACATACCAGCCCCTGCCACAGTTCGCACAGCCCTCTACGCCGACGACACGGCATTCTTCACCGCACACAGGTGCAAGGTCGCAGCAATTAGGAGACTCCAGGAGGTCCTTCAACAAACAGAAGCTTGGGCCAGGAGATGGAGGATCTTGCTTAACACCGCCAAGACGCAGGCAATATTATTCACGAGACGCCTGGGGAAGCGTGATCGGGAGAGAAACCATACACCAAACCTGCACCTCAACGGGGAAGATATCGTATGGTCACCTACAGTTAAATACCTCGGCGTAGTCCTTGACTCTCGCCTGACGTGGCAAAGACACACGCAAGAGGTAAGAAGGAAAGTGGCAACTAGGCTTCAAGAACTCTACCCCCTGCTGAACAGGGACAGTGCCTTGTCAGCCAGCACCGGCGTCAACATCTATTGCAGTCTCGTACGCCCAATCCTTGAGTATGCATGCCCAGTGTGGGGGTATGCTTCCAAGACTAGCATCAAACGGCTGCAAATAATGCAAAACCGCGCACTTCGGCGTGCACTACATGTGCCATGCCGGTTCCCTACAGCCCCCTTGCATGAAGCCGCAGGGATACCATTACTCTCGGAGCGAATCCTCAAAGTAACAAGAACATTCTACAGAGCCGCCAGAAAATCACTGAATCCCATCATAGCCAATTTGGGACAGTACTCGACCACGTTTGACAAGCACAAAAGGCCCCTGTCAATAGTGACAGACAATTAAAATATCTCAGAGCGAAAACAAAGACACACCAACAGTAATGATACGCATCTTGTAACATTGAAGGAAATGTCAAAAGACAAAAACTTCACCAAAACTGCAAAATAAAGTAATTTTGCAGATAATGCTCGGGTGTGTGTGACCGGCAGCAGTCGAGTTCCGAGTTGGCATCAGCACCGTTCAGATGTGCGATGAGGAAAGTGTTCGCCGCACTGTCGCGCCAGGCGGGTCGAGTGCCCCAGCGCACTCGGCTTTGCCGGCGACAGCAGCGGCTGTATTGACGACCTGGCAACGTACACCGGACTCAGAGCAGGAAAATATCCACCGTGCTTCCGCGCCGGGAGGCCCCAACGCACTCGCGTTGTCGGATTTACCGGCCGAAATCACGGACTTGTTGACTACCTTCGAAACTGAAATGGATCACGCTACGGACACAACTGAAAAACCACAGCCACCGCAGATGACGACTCCGCTAACTTCTACGGACTTGAGAAAGCGCAATTCTCTCAGCGCTCGCAACGAAGAAAAGATTTCTTCATTGGAGATTCCCCCCGAGGGTGCTAGGGAAATACCGCCACACGGCCCACTCCCGAGCGGAGTGGAACCCCCTGGCGTGAGAAATAGGGTTGTGCCTGGCCCCAGGAGCCATGTGGTGATAACATGGGGCCAGCACAATATTCCTGTCTCAACTGCTGCGACATCTACAGCCTCGTCTCGTGACATCGAGGCATCAGAGGAAGTAACAGAACTGGACCTCGACTCTATTTCGTACACAGAGAGCGTGCAAGACCTCACCGATGACACTTCGGCAATGGAGCTCGAGCACGAGACCTCTGCATCACGGAAGCGTGCTGCAGACAGTCTCGGCAAGGAAGACACGCAGTCCAAACGGGTCGCAAAAGTGTAAGTTAAAACCAGAGCAAAAAAGCCACCTCCAAAGACCACTCGGACAAGGGCATCTGAAGATGCAGAAGGCTGGCGTAAACCACGTCGGCCTGCTCCCGCCGCTCAACTGAGCCCTGAGGCCTTTGCTGCCAGTGTACCCAGCACAAGCAACTCCTTCTCACCTCTTCCCATAGAGGGAGAGACAAATATGGAAGCTGAAGGAACTGAAACGATGGCGCCCAGCAGGGAGTCCAAACCCGCCCCCCTAATCATCTCATACAAAGAGGATTATAGAAATTTTAGCATGCTGTTAAAGAAGCTCTGCAAGCACGAGTTCCGCGTAAAACCAGCAGGAAGAGAACTATATAAGCTCTTCCTTAAAACCAAGGCTGACCATCAATCTGTATCTGGCTATGCATCAACGCATAACATACCCTTCTACACCTTCCCGACAGAAGCCGACAAGATCTGAAAGTAGTCATCAGATGACTGCCGTTCAACTTCTCGCCGGATTACATCAAAGAAGAGCTTTAAGAGCGTGGAATGGTGGCGAGGACTGTCATCCGGCCTGCGCTCTCCAAAATCGTGCCAAGAGGTACCCCTGTTCCTGGTCGTCCTTTCAGATACCATCGAGAACGGAGCCATCTTCAAAATGACCTCACTATGTTCTGTGATGATAACTATTGAAACGCTCCGCAGCACTCGAGGACCCCCTCAGTGCTATAATTGTCAAGGGGTAGGGCATGTATCCCGCCACTGCGTGATGCCATCCAAATGTGTTTAAGTGCGCCGGAGAACATCCTTCTCGCCAATGTGCCCTTAAGAAAGGTGAAGCCCAGCCCAAATGCGTCAACTGCGGTGGTGATCACGTGGCGAGCTATCGCAAATGCACAGCCTTCAACAAATTTAAATGAAAGGCAGAAGGCTAACAACGCCTCATACATTGCCATGCTCAAGAAGAAGAAGCAGCAGAGGAAGAAAGAGCAGAAGACAGCGTCTGGTGACGGGGAACCACCAAATCCCGAGTTAAGACCGGGTACTTCTTTCACGGAAGCGCTAAGCAAACCCCCTGCCAGCTCGCGACCCAAGGCGAAGGATGCAAAGGTACAATCGGAAGAGACTACCTCCGCCCGAGAAAACCGCCTAGGTTGAGTAAGAAAGCTGACGACCAGAGCAACCGACCAGCTGAAACAGCCTCCCAGAAGGAAGACAGCTCCATTCTCCTGAATATGGTCCAGTCATTACTGGAGACAGTAACTACATTGATTAAAGACCTACCGCGTCAGATTGCGGAGGCAGTCAGGCTGGCAATAACCGCCGTTCAACTAGGGAATCAAGTAAGCCATGGCGAACACCATTGAAGACTTGACTATCTCCATTTGGAATGCCAACGGCCTATGGCGTCAGTTAGGCGAATTTAGAGAGTTCCTAAGAGATGAGGGCGTTGATATCAGGGGCGTAGCTACTATGGGGCTAGGCGGTGCAGTGCACCGGGGCCCTCACGCTCAGGGGGCCCCCAAGCATACCATACCTCAAGGGTCCCCAAAGCGCAGATTAGAGTGCCCACGAGCCTTCACGGCAAACTGGCGACCTTTTTTTTTTTAGCTCTACCGTCGTCTAAGGGGCCCCTGAGAACACAGGAGCCCCTCACTAAGGGCCCTCGCTGCTCAGGGTGCCCCAACCACTGCTCAGGGGCCCCTAAAGAATAATTCAAGGGCCCTCATCCTCAGTTCAGGGGCCCCTACCAGCACACAAAGCAAAAAAAAGGTCGCCCGTCTGGCCTGAGGGCCCAAAATAAATTTTTTGCACCGGGGCCCTTGTTGACCTAGCTACGCCACTGGTTGATATATGCTTAGTTAACGAGACGCATCTAAAGCCGGGGATCAAGGCAGCCGTCTCCAACTATACTTGCCACAGATATGACCGGCCTACCGCGGGAGGCGGAACCGCGGTCTTCGTCAGGAATAGTATCAAACATTATGAGGTAAAACTACCTCAGATGCAGACCATCGAAGCATCAGGCGTAGCTGTTGAGACGCCCAGGGGAAGAATCCTGTTTATAGCTGCATACAGACCACCTCGAGGAAACCTGCATGAAGATGACATCTCTGCTCTTCTCCGCCTGAGGGGCAACCTTTTCATTGCAGGTGACTTCAATGCTAAACACGTTGCCTGGAACTCGCGTGTTATTAACGCGAACGGCCGAAGACTACTGCGCGTCGTCGAAAACCACGATGCTGTAATCTGGGGACCTACAGAACCAACAATATTTGGACATGGCCTGCCAGATGTCTAGATGTCGCCATCACCAAAGGCCTGCGGCACAACATCGCAGTGACAACTAAAACTGCATTATCATCAGATCACGTCCCCGTGATGTTCTACATGGCGGCAGACGTCTCGTCAAGAATGAAAAAGCTAAACAGAAACCTGCGGGACATCGACTGGGAAGCTTTCCAAGGCCATCTCTCCCAGCGTATCGAAACGGCGCCACCACCTTCAGTCACCGGTCCCTCTGCCGCAGTGGCCAACCTGGCAGACTGGATTAACGAGGCAGCGGACGCAGCCACCCGACACGACGCAACCGGCCTCCCTGTTCAAGACAATTGCCTCCCTACATTAGAGAGGCAATTGCCACCAAAAATCAACTAACTCGGGAGTGGCACGTCACAAGGGATCCGACTACCAAGAGGATCATCAACCGCATGCAGCGGGAAATCAAAGCGGAAGTGGAGCATCATAGGATATCAGACTGGTCCAATTTCATCTCTACTCTGGACCTGCATGATGGATCAGCATGGCGAACCACTAAGGCCATACTCCGGCGAGGACTGAAGATCCCGCCATTAGTGGTTGGCAATAACTACATCTGCGAAACTGAGGAGAAGGCTGAGGCCCTCGCAGAGACCTTCAGAACTAATTTCCAACCAGTTGAGGACCCAAGGGATGACGAACATATCAGATTTGTAGAACAACGCCTGAGGCGCTTCCTTGAAGCGGAACCCCCGGATGAGGACGTCATAGAAGAGATCACGATCCAAGAGGTCTCGTCTTCGCTTGCAAGTCTAAAAGTCAAGAAAGCAGCAGGCCATGATGGGATTGGTGGAGGCATCCTTCGCCAAATGCCCCCATCTGCAATACAATATATCACGGATGCCTTCAATGAAGCAATTCGAAGAGGGGAATACCCACAAACATGGAAACACGCTGAGGTGATACCGATACCAAAAGCGGGAAAGGATAAGAGGTCACCAAACTCCTATCGTCCCATCAGCCTCCTGCCGACACTATCAAAAGTGTTCGAGCGTATCTACTTAAAGAGGCTTCGCAGAATTATCGATGAGAAAGGTTGCTACCGGACGAACAGTTTGGTTTCCGGAAGCAGCATTCCACACCTCAGCAGCTGCTCCGACTCGCTGAGGAAGCATTCGCAGCCTTCGAGCGCAGAGAATACTTTGGTGCGGTTTTGCTCGATGTAAGCCGAGCTTTTGATTCAGTGTGGCACCAGGGCCTCCTCTACAAGCTTCTTGCGCACGGGGTCCCCCTCTCACACATCAGGTTGCTAAGGAGCTATCTGGAAGGACGGACCTTCCGGGTTGTGTTGGACGGCGCGTACTCTTCAGTGAAGAACATCTCTGCAGGAGTCCCGCAAGGGGTTTTGGGACCAATACTCTACAGCCTCTATACGGCGGACACTCCTAGCACAGCTCGCGTTGAGAAGGCTCTCTACGCCGACGACACAGCCATGTATACAAAGAGCCTAAACGTCAATACCTTGCGAACAAGATTGCAACAGGCTTGCAACAAAGTTCAGCAATGGGCGACCAAGTGGCGCTTAGCCTTTAACGCGCCGAAGAGTCAAGCGATCATTTTAACAAGGAGGAACGTGCCACACCTAACGCCTCTGACCCTCTTCGGGGAAGACATAAATTGGACCAGGACTGCCACCTACCTAGGAGTCAAAATAGACAGAAGGATGACGTGGAAGCCCCATGTCACAAGTGTCCGTGGAAAAGCCGCAGGGAGACTAAGAACTTTATACCCTCTGCTAAATCCCACATCAGCACTGAGACCGGACCTAGGCATCCGACTCTATGTCGCTCTCGTCAGACCCATACTGGAGTATGCTGCGGTCGTCTGGGGCAACACTGCTACCTCCAACCTTCAACTGCTGCAGGTAATCCAGAACAGGGCCATCAGGAATGCGTACCATCTGCCGAGAGAGACGAGGGTAGACGTCCTCCATCAGATAAGTGGACTACCACGACTTCGCCAAAGATACGAAAAGTTGGCAGCCCAGTTCTACAATGCAAGCCAAAAGTCTACCAACCCTCTGATAACAGCTCTGGGAGCTGAACCGATTTACGACAACTCTCTCAGATGGCCAAGAAAACTCCTGGACCACCAGTAAAGAAATGATCAAACCCAAACTATGAAATAAAATACCGGATATTGACAAACCCCGACAGGACACACACTCTCAGGACAACCACAAAGTAATATGGAAGGCGATGCGCACAAGCGCAAAAACTTCCCCACAATCTGGGACCTAGGTTATCCCAGTTATGATGTCAAGGCGAGCAGGAAGTTAGTCGAAGTTAGTCTGAGGCAGTTAGTCTTAGTCTGAAGTGAGTTAGTTAGTCGCAGTCAGTCGGGAAAGAGTACTTCCCTGTGTCGCCGTGACGCCGGAAGCCCGGGGGGTTAGCGGGTCCGCAGTTGGACCGGGCGGCCAGGGAGGCTGTCAGTCGGTTGAGGGCAGGCAGTCGGTGTTCCACTAGTACTTCCCGGAGTGGCAGCGGGGCTGGAGAATGGAGTCGGACAGTCAGCCAGTCAGTGAGTTGAAGGCACGCGGTCGGCATCCCGCCAATGTTTTCCGGAGTGATAGCATTGCGGGACTAAGGAGGAAGCAGTCAGCGCGGCCGAGCTTCGACCACCTGCAGAGAGGGAGTTCTCTGATACTCTTCACCGAGAGTGCTGTGCCGAAGGTATTGGAGGTAGTGGCCGTCAACTGCAACCACAAGTGTCGCCTTCCGCCTCGTCGTTACCGGTCTGCCTAAGCCATTAATTGTGCTTGGTCCTACTGGCAGGGTGTTAGATGCTAGTAGATGGGAACGAGCCGGTCTTATTTCTGTCATTGATCTATGTGGAATTGTCGGTGATTACAGGATTATTCATACGTTAATCTACAAGATTGAGGCCAGTTTTATTTGACATTATATTAGTCATTTTCTCTGTTAATTGCTACTACCAGTGTGTCGCCTTCTACCTTGTCGTTAGCAGTCTGGCTCAAACATAAAATTGTATTTGCCTAGTAGATTATTAAGAGCCAGTCAGGTTATTTTCTATAATTTGGTATAAGTAGGATTGTTTGTAATTATAAGGGTTGTTCAAGATATAAGTTGCAGACCAAGGTTTGGTCCGTAATATTATATAATTGGGTAATAACAGATTATTCTTATCTTCATTTGCAAAACCAAGGTTTGGTCCATAATTTCATTTTGTGATAATAAGATTATTCATATTTTCGTTTGCAAGACTAAGATTTGGTTCATAATATTATATCGTTTGGTGATAAATTATTAGCATCTTCGCTTGCAAGTTCAGAATTGATGGTACTTGATATTATAGTTGTAACAGTTTCTGTAAGTGTCAGAATTATCTTTAATAATTGTAATAAACCAATGTTTAAACAAGGCTTGAACTTCTAACCATGTTCTCACACACTTCCCACTGTATCCTTGTGGACAATTATTGTCTGTAAGTAGTAGTAGCGCACGCCTCACTATTTTCCTCGCAATTTTTACGTTTTTTCTCACCATAAGAACCTTCTTTGTGCCTTAACGAAAATATGAAAAAAATAGCCTAATTGGTCGAGCCTAGGGATTGCAATCCAGCAAAGCGGGATCCCGCAATCCCGCGGGATCCCGCATCATTAGACAGTCTGGCGGATCCCGCACAAAATTAAGCGGATCCGCAATCCGCAAAATCCGGCGAAAACGCGTGTCAGTCTGCGTGACTCGCTGCCCCACTCGGTCTCTATCGGATATTTTGCCTGTACCCGTCCAGTTGGCATTTGACTCATGTGAACAAGCGTTTGTTTTTGTCAACCTTCGTCATTCGTAAGTAAATAAATACACTTTTACGTATTCATCAAAACTTACGTTTGTTTCGAGTACACAATTCTGTAATTTGAGTTATGGTGCGTATTTAGTACGATTTTCTAACTATTATTTTTTAAGTGTCGGACACTTTATCTGAACTACGCGGTTACAGCTTTTTATTCACGGTTTCATTATTCCCATTTTCTGTATTTGCAGATAAAGTAATTGCGACAATTTCCTAATTTGCGGCTGAAAATTTGATTATTCGTTGATATGAAACTAATGTTATCGTAATTTTAACGATCGGGTACCTATTTATTTAACAGCTATCAAAATGAAATTGTATATCCTTTGATTTATTGTTGTTTTGGCCGCTGCCTCAATGCGTTTCTTTGACGAAAGCCACCTGCTTATATGTGCCGCTTTGGATTTCGATTAATCTCTCTTCGCCTTGTTATTATTTCGACTAAAGGTAAAATAAGTTATACTGAAATGTTCACGGGTGTATCGACGAATTGTGTTGTAGGAATACCATACTTCGACGGCTGGCTCCGCCGTCTTCCTCACGTGTGTAATTTCGTGTGTTTGCAATGAAATCCGGAGATATAACCTATGAGGACTTCACTGCAATTATTCGCCGAGAAAGTCTCCTTTCTTACTAAAAAATAATAATTTCCACTCTAAAAACGTCGTTACGCCACAAAAGTAAATCTGAAATACTTGACAGTTTACGTGTTGGTGAGTAGTTTGTTTTAATAACATTGAATCAACTGTAATATCAATCAAGGAATCAGGAGATATAATAATGAATCACACAAAAAAGGCCAAGTCTCGTGCTTGTGCAGTGACAAAAAGTTATGAGATCTTGTTCTGAACCAAGTCTACACTTTACAGAGTATATTCACTTCACTTTGTGAAATGGAATGCTTTTCTCGGTGTTATGGAACGTTTATTTAGATTTTTTTTTTAAATCTCTGGTAACTTGGCCATTAAGCAAACCATGTTTTTAAACTTATGTGATGAATTGTAAGGCACATAATATGACCTAAGACTCAATATTTTCCATTTTTATTATTTATTTTAAAAATTGGTTTAGATTAAAAAACAAAAATATAAAACCTCGAAATACACTTAAGACACGCTAAAAAGTTTTAATGTCATTTTGCCAATCAAAATATTGTTAACTGTTAATTTTTATCATTTAACATTAAAAATTATTTATTAATTTAATTATTACTTAATTTATTTAACGTTTGAAGTAACTATGTTTTAAATATATGCGTTAAAAACTGTTTGTACCAATCCCGCACGGATCCCGCGGGATCCCGCGGGATTGGCGCAAATCCCGCGCGGATCCCGCGGGATTGAAAACACTGCGGGATTGCAATCCTTAGTCGAGCCGTACTCGAGTTTTGCGCTTAGCAACACATTTGGCGATTCATTTTTATTTAATAGATTCCTTCGATGTAGAAGTATTAGTTTTAAATTCTTTGCCCATGGATACTTAGAATAAAGGCGTTAATATTTAATCAGCAATATTACCAGAAGGTTTGATTAGATTGTTATTTAGCCTGGGTCAGAATTAAAACTGATATTTACCGTTGCAGCAGAGGGCGTGAGTAATTTAATTTAATTTTAAAAAATTAAATTGTTTTCAGTAGCGCCCTATTACTGCAATTATTATTTTACTAGCTGTTACCCGCGACTTAGTACTCGTGGATTTAGAATTTGATTGCTAGAATTGGATACACTCAGCTGAAGGTTACGCTTACTTAAGATATGTCGGCATAATATGACAGGAACGCTATCAATATACCATTCTACCGTCGAGCCTGTCTCATTTATTCATATCGGAAAAAAGTATCCTATTTCGTTCCTTATGATACATAGTATTTCCGTATATCGGTATACACATATAGTCGTCAAAACATAAAAAAATGACGGAGACTTACTTTCGCATATTATTTGTTTAGATCACACAAAAACTGCCTTAGGAACCAGTATACCCTGAATAAAGTAAACGCTTAGGGCACTATTCTATCGCCAAGATTTTCTAGAACATGGTATCCTTACTACAAAATCCTAGGCTTGGCTCAAACTATGAAAAACATTTCATAAACATTTTTGTTCCCAGTTTTTTTTAATTATTAAAATTCATTTATTTAAAGTTCATGGCAAATACACATTATTTTGAATACAATATAACAAACGATACCAAATATAAACATGTATATTAAAACCAAAACCCGTTCTTGGAAATATTGTAGAACTAATACCATCACAATACTCAATTAACAAAGCTCATTTGTGCACAAACGTCAAATTTTCCATCAAGTCAGAAACAAATCAGCAAAACAACAAAACGTGGAAACATTTCATTGATCAGCAAAAAAAGAGAAAAAAATCAGAAACTATTTATTTCTTGTGATATGCAGCACGGTTTTGCGGTAGCCTCTTCAGCCCAGCTCCCTGGACGTTTTATATCCTCTGACCGGACGGGTGAATGTCACGGAAATCCTTATTTTTTTTTTTATTTTTTTTATTTTTTTTATTTTATGGCTTTAGCCAAAGGCTAATACAGCCAATAACATCATACAATATATTCGAGTTAATTTTAAATTACACCTTTAGTACACTTAATATACAGGGAGATTATCTTGACCGATTTCTTGCTCGGAACTGAGAGAGATTGCATCAGAGAAGTTATATCAGTTATATTCAGACCATCATCTAGCAGTTGTTTCCTCGCTGATTGATGTTGCTTGCAGCTCAGCATGAAGTGATAAATATCCTCTACAGAATTACACGATGGGCACATCGGCGAATCCACCAACCGCATGACGTATTTTTGTCACGTAATAAAGTGTGTCCTGTCCTGAGTCTGTTCATTAGAGTAATTTCTTTCCTGTTCAGTTCTAGTTGAGCGTACCATGGCTTGCTTACTATGTTGTTGCAGATAGCTCTATACCAAAGTCCCTTTCCCTGGCAGTCGGCAAACCATCTCTTCTCCCACTCAGTCCTAACCATGTCGGTAACAATGGCCTTGAAGTCTGTACAGGGTACCGAAACTTTTTCTGTTTCTGCAGCAGTAAGGTGGTGACGTGCTGTTCTATCCACTGCCTCATTTCCCGACACCCCAACATGGCTCGGTACCCACTGGAACTGCACTTGTATTCCTTCTACCGATAACTTCTGAAGTTCCCTGGCTATGTCATAAACTAAATAGTTCCGGCATCTTCCTTTTGATACTTCCATTATTGCCTGTAGGGCACTTCTAGAATCTGTACAAATCACTGTATTTGAATGAGCTGTTGAATGAATGTATTGCAGCGCTTTTAGAATGGCATAAAGCTCTGAGGAGAACGTCGAAAACTGT